>CAIGQQ010002476.1:1584890-1618140 GCA_903798035.1 Danio albolineatus | reverse complement strand
TGAAGTCAAAGTTATTAGCTCTCCAGAACTTAAATACTTTAAAAATATTTTCTAAGTGTATAAGTGTTGCCTGATGGAGAGAAGATTTGTTTTCATCATATTTTAAACATAATAATTTTACTAACTCCTTTCATTTATTCATTAGTCCCTTTATTAATGTGGGGTCACCACAGCGGAATGAACCGCCAGCTTATCCAGCATATGTTTTATGCAGCGAATGCCCTTCCAGCTGCAACCCATGTTTAGGAAACATCCATTCACAATCATTCACACATATACACTACGGACTATTTAGCTTACCCAATTCACCTATACCACATGTTGTTGGACTAAGAGGGAAACCGGAGCACCCGGAGGAAACCCACACGAACACGGGTAGAACATACAAACTCCACACAGAAATGCCAGCTGACCCAGCCGAGGCTCTAACCAGCGCCCTTCTTGCTGTGAGGCGAATGTGTTACCCACTACGCCACCGTGGCGCCTAACTCCTTTCTAATAACTAATTCATTTCATCTCTTCCAAGACGGCGCCAGGATGTTTGCCGGCTTGCTGTTGTCCTGACATTGTATCCTACCCATCAGATTATGCTACCAGCAATGTACTTGAATGGTTCTGAGGTTGGGGTTAGAGATTAGCTAGATTAGGGCGCTATTACAGCTTCATATCACACTACTCCACATTAGGATGTACACTGGTTGCACAATCTGATGGGTAGCATATTGTGTCATTAAAATGTGCCACCTACTTTTCGAACGGGAGATGGGACAATCTGACAAGGTGGGACAAATCGACAGAACAGTCTTTTTTTTTCTTTGTTTCATCTCACACACTGTTTGCTCCACTCTTATCTGAAAAATATGACCTTTTCAGTGAGTTTAGAGGATTTTTCTTCTACCATCAGCCCTCTTGTATGTGGGGTTCATCAGGGTTCTATTTTGGGCCCACACGGTAAAAAAATCAGTGTACAATTAACTCAATTTGAGTTTAACTTAACACACCTTGGGTGTAGATATGACTCCCTCCATTTTAAAGTTAAAATAACACTTTCTAAAGTGTGAAATTTGTACATTACTCACAGAGTTCATTTTAACACAGTAAGAGTTTATTCTTACATCGAACTGGAGTGTGTGTTACCCTTCAAAGTGTTAATAAATTACCTTTTTTCTTATCAGTTAGTGTGTGTGTGACAGATAACAGTGATCAGCTATGTTGAAAATAGTTTTAATTTATTAAATGTTCATCAATCTTTTCAGAAATAATTTCAATGCATTCAACTCTGTGCATTTTAAAATGCAACAAGATGTTTCTATTTAAGTAAAACATACTGGTTTGATCACTGTTTGTCTGAAAGAACCGGTTCGAGTAAAATAAAAAATGGACCTCCCATCACTAGTGGGAAATACACTGCATATTGGGTTAAAAGTTTAACACTGAGAAAAAAAAAGCTCTCAAATATACACTCTTTCACACTCGTGGATTAAAATGTACTCTGGTTTTAACCACTGAACAACATAAAAAAAAAAAAAACATGCTATGTTTAACACTGGAATTTTTGCTGTGTAGGACAAATCGACAGAACAGTCTCTTTTTTTCTTTGTTTCATCTCACACACTGTTTGCTCCACTCTTATCTGAAAAAATATGACCTTTTCAGTGAGTTTAGAGGATTTTACTTCTACCATCAGCGCTCTTGTATGTGGGGTTCATCAGGGTTCTATTTTGGGACCAGTCTTATTCTTCGTTTATACTTCCTTCAAGTTTTATTTTTAATTTATTTTAATTTGCATGCACGTAATTCTAAAATTAATTTATAAGTTGGTGATAATATGAACCCTTAAATTGTAAAAACAACAACAACAACAGCAACAACAACAGTAATAATAATAATAATAAAAACAGATTTTTTCCCCGCCAAACTGAAATAAATAATTTGAGGCAACATTTGAGAAGGCATACAAATTCCACTGGAGGGACTACATATCAAGATATATAGGGAAACTATATATCATTATTGTTAGTAGTAGTAGTATCATGTTTAGATGAGTGGGTAAAATTCAAGGAATTCTGACGTTCTTATCTGCAAACACACAGTAACGTCCATCCAGTGTGCATTTACATAAAAAAAAACACTGTAAATGTAGTGCATTGGAATGCGAAAAATATGTTGTGTGTGAAATGAACCCTTAATCTGTTATTTGTTTTGCTCTTGACAGAGATTCCTTGTAGAAACTTTAGTCACTTTTATCAATGATCAATGATGTATTAAAGTTTATGAAAGCTAACAATTTTGACAAGCTATAAATCATCATCAATAATAATAATAATAATAATAATAATTATTATTATTATTTAATTATTATTATTATTACATTTATTATTATTATTATAATTATTATTATTGTTGTTGTTATTATTATTATATAGATCAGTAGGCGTAATAAATGGAATTATGACATTCTTATCTGCGACAGTATGAACACACATTAACAGTGACACACATCCAACAAGTGTGCATTTACATTGAAAAAACACTGTAAATGTTGTGTGTTGGAATGGTAAAACATGTTGTGTGTGAAATGAACCCTTAATCTGTTTTGTTTTATTTTATTTTTTGCTCTTGACAGAGATTCCTTATAGAAACTTTAGTCACTTTTATCAGTGATCAAAGATGTATTAAAGTTTATGAAAGCTAATAATTTTGACAAACTATAAATCATCATCATTATTATTATTATTATTATTATTATTATTATTATTATTATTATTATATAGATCAGTTGGTGGAATTCATGGAATTATGACATTCTTATCTGTGACAGTCTGAATACATGTTAAAGGTCATGCACGTCCATCAACTGTGCATTTACATTGCAAACCACTGTAAATGTAGTGCGTTGCAATGGAAAAAACGTCTGTGAATTGAACCTTTAATCTGTTTTGTTTTGTTTTTGAGATTTTGTTTTTGAGATTTTGTTTTGTTTTTAAGAGATTCCTTATAGAAATGTAGTTACTTTTATCAGTAATCAAAGATTTATTATTAAAGTCTATGGACCAAACTATGGAGACTAAATCAAGCTATCGTTAGTACTTTGATATACCACAGGCTTTTTTGTGACTTGTTTTTGATGATGTAGAGTCTTTAATAGCAAATCAAACAATTGTTGAGAAGAGTGTTGAATTCAGAAGTCATTTATATTAGATAATGAAATACTTGATGAGAGTCTGACAATTATTGCTTATCGTTTGTGGGTGTCTGCTCTTATCTCATCTTAACATTTGTTTTTGTCATTGTCATTCATAATTACATACCGAGATATTTAATTCTGCAATGTCTAGAGTTTAAAGACTGTATAAATGCAGGAATTAAATGAAGAATGGTTTATTGATGATCTTTTTTGCACTAATGGGGAAATGAATGAAAAGACGTTGTTTTGGAACATTTCCGACGTTCATATCAGAGACTCTGGAAAGAAAAATACTTGAGGGTGAAGAATGACAACGAGCTGAAGTTCTGTCGGAAAGCCAATAGCTGAAACGGGTTATAAAATGAGACAATTTCCAGTGGAAGTTGGAGTCTTATTGCACATTTCAGCCGGTTTCCACAGAGGTGTTTTGTATCGTCTGTAAATGACCTGCTTAGCGGTGTGTTTGGGTGTAGATTCTGTGTGAATTTAAATGTAAGACTGTAGCAGTGACATGCAGATCTGAATTACTCAATGTAATTCGCAAGGAATGTTTGTCAGCTGATTACAATAAAAAGATTGTTTCATTGCTTTCTTTGTTTTCTTCCTTCCTTCGTTTGTTTGTTCGTTCCGTTCCTCTTTCCTTATTTCCGTTCTCTGTTTACTCTGGGTCTTAAAATGTATTAAAAGTTGATAAATCGATTATGAGAAAATTAAGGCCCTTGAAAGTTATTAAAAAGTCTTAATCCTGTTCTTGCGAGGTCTTAAATTTTGTTCAAGCGTTGTCCACGACTCAAAAAAAGCAAAAATATATTTATTTTCCTCGATTGGTTCGGGCCGGGTGCGTCCGGCCAAGCTCCTCTGTCCGGGTGATCTCAAGTAATTTGTGACAAACGCGGGAAGGTGATGTGACACTCCACATGTAGCGAATTCATAGGAGGTGTTCAATTGGCGACCCATGAGGCAATTTGTTCCGGACGTGACCAAGACATCAAAAATAAATTTAGTTTAGTAAAAAAACGCGGGATTCAATTTCCTTTTCATTACAGGTGCCGTCGCTCCTCCTATACAATCCTCAAAACAGTCATAAAGAGGCGCTCTATTTCCACCTGGGAATACTCATCCCGAGGCCCCCAGAGACTATGCAGCGCCACGGATGCGATCCAAGACCCGCGACGAGACGATCCCAAGGTTCCATAATCCTGGACCACGCTGTATCCTGAGCAGCTGCTTGGTGCTTGGTGGAGTAGCAAGCATGAGACTGATTGCTGTGACCCTCCAAGGACAGACGAGCCTTGAGTTCTACAGCCTCCGGCATCATTGTATTAAACAACACTGAACTGAACTCAAACATGAATAACTGGACTGACACTTTCAATTTACTATAACCCTCTATGTGAAGCTGCTTTGACACAATCTACAGTGTAAAAGCACTATACAAATAAAGGTGAATTGAATTGAATTGTCAGCTGACGCGCTCCATAGTGATAAATAGACGCTGTTTCCCAAACGGATTCTGTACATTCAATTTGAAAGTGGATACTGGGTTTCGGGTGCATGTTTGAACAGACATATACACAGAATTAATAATAAAAACATCTAAATAGGTTGATCTTGATGTTCTTTTTTTCTTTTTTTAAACAACTAATTTTGTCCTAAATGAGCATAAAACATTAGGAAAGCAATCGAATGCTTTCATTATAACGTTAAATATGTGAATTTTAAAAGTGACACCTCTGTTATTTAATGTAATCAAACAAAAAAATCCATATAAATGAGATTCATTCGTTGCTCTTTATTCAGAATGTGTTAGTTATAGAGTGAGAAAAAGATTAATAAGATTTGATAACTTTATTATATTTTTTTTCACAACAGCTAATTTTAATAAGCTAAACTGTTTACTAATGTATACTATTACATATTATTTTGTAGATAATAGTATTAAAAATATTGCTGACCATTTAACTGTTTATTTACAATAAAACAGCTCCAGAAGAACATATTTAATATGGGGAATAATAATAATAATAATAATAATAATAATAATTATAATAATAATAATAATAATGATTATTATTATTATTATTATTATTATTATTATTATTATTATTATTATTATTGGCCTTATCCCTTATAATGGTGGGCATATCCCTTGTTTTCAAATCCCAATTTTGACAGGTATGGAACCTTGTCTTCGTGGTCATCTCTCTGCGTCTCAAGTAGACCAATGTACATGGTGAGCTAACTGGACAAATTAACAACCGGAAAGCCGTCCATACAGAGGTCAGCCATCAGCTGGTAAGCATGAAAAGCAACTGCGTCATATCGCGCCATAGCATTCGTTTTTAAAGATGAAATGCAGCCATACGTACTTCTGGCTACATAATTCATGATCTCCAGAAACGTATATAGGGCTACGTTTTCAGAACGAGCCTATGTTGAGTAGAAAGGTCAGCTCTCTGTCAAGTAACATCAACAACCCTGGGTGATGTGTAAAGTGACCAGCTGTTTCTGCCGAAAGTGGCACAGTCTATCAGAATATATGAGCTCTGTGATTTTGGCCCAATGTGACAATGCAGATATAAATACCAAGCATTTTAATTAATTCACTAATTGCTTGTTGTGGTTGGATATGATCAGTTTTGGAACAGGTTAGGAAATATCACATTGGGTTCATGGACAGCCACCTGCTCCATGTTTAATCAATACAATAAGTCCAAGCGAATGCTCAGTGCACCCCACTGTCATGTTTTAACAGCTTGAGATGATCTGTGACGTGCTGAATCAGTATCTGTTTGACAATGGGTGGACCGCATATGGTCAGCATAAAAAGCTTTGGTTTGCGGTGACATTCACGCTGGCTCAAATGATTTAAATGGGCGTAATTTATGAGACGGATACAGTCGCACGGCCTTAGATGGGATCGATCAATAGGATCCTGCTGTTTGTGCCAGATCCTGATCCTGCCATCTGCATGTCAGAGCGGGAATTAAGATTCATCAGAGCATTCGTCGATGTTCAATTATTCGGTGTTGTGGTTCTGCGGCCTCCGTGACCTTGACTGATAAGAGTGAAACCTATCAAAATCTTGCCCGAGCTCTAAGGTTTGACATACCGCAGAGTCAGGAATGACCTTCTTCACCTCTGGGCTGTAAAAGTGTTATGTTGTTTATGTGGTCTTCATACTGTATCAGTCTGCACAGATCAGAGGAGTATTGCACAAAAGCAAGATAAGGGAATAAGCTGGGATTCTCTAGTTGCCCAGGGCAATTTTACGGGCCATTTTCACATTTTAAGGCCAAAACGTGAAACTTTTAATGTGTTTTGCATTTTTATATACACCAGTGGTTCTTGTTTTAAACTCACACAAATACTTATGCTTAGTACAGTTTTTGTATTTGTACATCAACTTTAAAGGGCACATACATTAACCCTATTTTAAGATTTTATATCACTACTATGGTTGTTCTGAGTGTGCCAGTCTAGGTTCAGATCAAAACACAATTCAGATTGTTTTATTATAATGTGTTAAAAAGTGTAATTTTGGGGGAGTGTACACAGGTCGCTGTTTTAGGGGTGTGTTGCTTCACATGAAAATTAGTTTCGACTTCCCGCCAATCTTAACAAGGGTATGGCAACCAAGCGGCAACCTCCCGCTCTCCCTCAGGAAGCCAATACGGAAGTAACTGAAACTGCAATTCATCGAAATTCCGCTAGTCCTGGCTCCATTATAGAGCAAATCTCTAATGAGCCCACTGTTAAAATGGCCAACTTTACAGCAGAAAAAAGGTATTTACATCCTGGTACAGAGAACGATTTTGGTTCATATAGCTTATATTACCCTTCATGACAACTTTGAGAGGGGTGAATTTTTTTATAACTCCTCCGTTTCCTATATTTTAAGCTAAATTACGTTTGCATAATTAAGGGCGTGGCCACTTGAGTGACAGCTAGTCCCGCTGGTTGCGGTCACTTCACCTCAGCTGATTCCGGCTGATTAGCCGCTGATCTTGGCATATTCATCGTATTTTTGTGGTGTTTTATGTGGCTTTACACAGTCAGTTGCCTTTTGGAATTATTTCCTGCAATTATCAGATAATATGGCATGCTGTGTGCACTTAATTGTGCTCACAAACCATTCACGTGGCCTCCGTTTCCCAGGTGAGTGAAATTATATACTTATACCATCTCTATAAATGTATTTGTTTTATTTAAGATAATTTATCATTTATAATGTTCTTTAGACCTGTAATGCAGAATCTGACAGATTGATCAGCTGTATGCTCTAAAACAGTCATCTGAAGCGTTGTCATACAGTGTTCTGTCTGGATTTCCTAAATAGCCCTGCATTTACTAACAGACTATATCTGAAGTATTTGGATGTAATTCTTCCTGTTGAAAAATGTCATAAGAACAATGTTAAGTGGCTTGATGTATTACAATAGTGTTTTCAACAGACTAAACACTTTATTGATATAATGTACAATCAAGCACATGTGGTCAGAACACAAACGAGTCGCAGGTAATGAAATATTATGTGTTTCTCCCATAAGAAAACTCTTAGCTAAATGCCAGCATGCGTCCCGTAGCTCTGCTCACGCTCCGCCTCTTTGCCCTTGTTTGGTATGCCTCGCTTGGTGTGATGACGCACAAACAAAATGGCGATGATTGGCCACGCCTACTAGTAGCTTCTTTTGGGTTCTTCAGAAACCTATGGGTGACGTCACGGATATTACGTCCATATCTTTTACAGACGGCAACATACAGGCAGACAGAGAGAAGTAACATGAGTGAGAGGACCAGTGTTCAGCCGTACGTGTACAACCCGGACTCGGACACAGAGCAAGCAGAGACTACTGTTGAGGAATCAATAATCCGAATGAGCCAGATAGTGTCAGTTGTAGTTACAAAATCATTAATGTCTTTGTACAGTTTTACAGCTGCTATGTAGCGATGCATGCATCATCCGTAATGCGTTTGATAAAGTTCGCCATATCAGAGTTCTACTAACAAATACAGACAAGACATAAAGATATCCACATGAAGATAAACACTGCATTGGTATGATTTATATGCAAAAAGGATCGCGTATTGTTGGAACTGATCCATGTTTCAAAAACAATTTATTCACGAATCCCGAGTGGAATTAACACGCATTCTCAAAGCAGTCTGCGCTAAAATGGTTAGCGCAAACATACGACATTTTAGGTACGTTTTCAGGCAAGGATCGTTAAGGATAAAACAGGGTGTACTCACACTATGTTCAGTTCCCTTTAACCTGGCCAAAGCACGCTTGTCCCCCCTTCCGTCTCCTCCGACGGCCTGCGGTCACATTGCATTCGGGCCTGAGCACGCTTACGTCATCTGATGCGCTATTCAGTGTAAGAGAAGCACTCTCGGAGATTTCAGTGGAGATTTCTTTATATTATTATATCGTTTTAGTTGTTTGATATGCAGTGACAATATTCCACCGAACAGATCAGCCACTGCTGACGCTCATAAACAATCATGACGTCCTCGTGCTGCAGGAATTATAAGGTTTACTAAAGGCGCAGCTGTCGTGCAGAGAGGGGTTTGCGTCTTTAATAATCTACAACAGTTTGCGTTTATTAAACAGTAAAAATGATTAATAAATCTATATGAAACAGTCGCCAAAAGTCACGTCTCGTCTTCAGTTTCGGGCTTAGGCGTGCTTTGCACTCTCACTACAAGCGTAACGCGCCAAAGCCCAAGTGAGCCCGATTGAGCTCACTCACACTTCTAAAATGATCCGGGAAATGGGCCTGAGCACGGTTCTGATAGCATAGTGTGAGTACACCCTAAGCCTCTGTTGCTCATTTCCAGAAAGACGATAAAGGCTCTTGAGTTGAGCCTTGCATCCAAAAACAGCGCAAGGGTGTTCCTTTGGTGGCATCGCTTCGACTCACACTAAGTAAATGGCGGATGTGAAACAACAAACTGAGGATATGGTAATGCGAGGCTGTCAAACAATATGGGTGGGCGGGGGGACCGCACTCCTACGTCAAGTTGCGGTCAATCTCAAAACCGCTCCAATTGGTCCACCGTTTTTATGTTGTTAAATTGAAAAAAAGGACTGGGTGTGTTTATACTGTATCACCCCAAAATGACCGTCTATACACCATACCTACACATATGACTGTCCAAACAGCTTAAAAAGTAGATTTTTCATCAAAGGTGCCCTTTAAAGGTACAGTATGTAAGTTTGACACACAGTGGTTGAACCATATATGGTAACTAACTAACTTCTTAGGAGCATTATCACCACCTACTGTAATTCACAAATATGGCGATCGAGACCGCCCGTGCTGCGATTGCCATTCATTAGACTGTGAACAGTTTAGTTTCCCATTGTAGTCATTATTTCATTATTATATCGCTATAGGTTTCTGAACTCAAAGTAAATAAAAATAATTGGTTAAACAACTTTATTCACGTATCCACATTCACAAAGAAAACATAATAAAAAAACTAAACCAGGGGTGCTCAACCCTGCTCCTGGAGATCAACCTTCCTGCTGAGTTCAGCTCCTACCTTGATCAAACACACCTGAACCAATTAATTAGGACTTGAACAGCACTAGATAATTACATGCAGGTGTGTTTGATATGGGTTGCAACCGAAATCTCAAGGACGGTCGATCTCCAGGAGCAGGGTTGGCCACCCCTGGGCTAAACTAATTCAGGATCTTGATGTTATATATAAATCAATCAATGTTTTAGGTTAGCTTGGGAACAGTTCACACAGATTGTTTTTGTTTTTAACACTACCTTCGTCGGGGAAAGTTCAGAGCTAATAACTACATTAGGTAACACTTTATTTCGATGGTCCATTTGAGTTTTAGTAGATTGTCTACTCAATATATGTTGATACAGACATTCAACAGACATTTAACTGACTATAAGAAACTTTGCAAGTACATGTCAACTTACACTAACCCTAACCCTTACCCAAACCAAAACCCCAACCTAACAGTCTACTTATAATCTAATGAGATTTAGTTGCAATGTAACTTAAATTCAACAAACGCACCATCAAAATAAAGTGTGACCCTACATTAAATGGAAAGCCTAGCCAATTAATTATTGGTAGCACTCAAATGTCATGATTAATTCAAAACCATGGTCCACGCTTCTTTATGTTGTATGATTATATGTGATGTTTCTGTTTGTTCTTAATACATCTGCCGTTTGAGAGAGAGACGAAAGTTATTAAATAGTAATTTATTAATTTCTCAGATCTCATCATTGAATGTCAAATTACAGAGATTAACAGATACATGATACAATAAGGTTTTACAACATTTGTACAAGTGTGGTCACGTTGTCATCGCGAGGAACAAACAAAATCAGAATTAATAGCAATGAAAAATAAATTATAATAATCATCCTTTTCGATTTCATGCAGAATCTCTCCAGCTTCCAAACCTTGCCTTAATAAAACATTTTAAAATAATAATAAAATAAACATTTAATTTATATATAGTAAACAAAAAGTATAGATAACATGGAAAAGAAGTCAAGAGGGATTTTTTTAAACATCATAATTATTTAATAGTATCAATATAGAACTTTCTATGAAGGTTTAAAATAAACAAACTAAAATAAAATATAAAGGTAAACATTTTTTTCTTTCGACAGTGAGACCACTATTTAACAAAACATAGTGTAAAAAGTTGCCACAAGATATTCCTTTGTAAAACCCTCACTATCAAAGACACTACAGCATTTCTTTCTGATTTTATATTCAAAAAAATGAACGTACAACATTTGCATTTTCAAACAGCTCCTTGACAGAACTAAACATTAAGCAACATGACTAAAACAGTGACTTTTTTATATGTTAAATCAACAAATTATATGTGAAAGCTGGAATCCGTCGATCATGAAGGATAGTTGATGTAGCGCACAAGTAGGTGTAAGGCTTTTATTTTTATTATCATTACATATTTTTTTTTAAATGCCAAACAGAAAACTAACAGTATTCGGTTAAAGTTTCATATAGCATAAACTCAGATTCCTTTCACAGGAGTCTTGTCAACATCCCCCAATTTGTTAATATATAGAACCAACATTTAAACTATTTAAAAACCTTTTACTGGTAATTAAAAATTAGTTTATGGTTATCAAAAATATGCAGAATTTAGCATTGATGCTGTGTTCACACCAGGGGCAGCAAGCGCGGATAAATCGCGCTATTCGCATGTAAATAGACGCGTGAATATTTTGAGTTTACTCGCTTCACAACAGACGTAGATTCGCATGATGGCCAGGCTTCTGTCTATAGCCTGGTGACTCTAGCTGCATTGCTAAATGGCTAACATGAATTTTATAGAGAGAATAACTAAGTTTATGTGCTTTATGAAGGCTGAAATACAGCGTTGATTCGTTTGGAGCCGTGTCCGAGTCCACTAGATCCTTTTAGAGGTGCACCGAGCTCTATGAGTTCAAAAACTCCTCCAGAAACTATACCTGGATGATGGAAGCTTTCAGCAGTGCTTCTGACTGAGCCGAGCCCAGTTTGATGAACTGTTGTCGGTGTCGGCAGGAGGATTTTCCCCCGGGACACCAACAACAGGCATAATCACGCCCCCACAAGAGCAAGCTGCTGGTTGGTTAATGTGGCGCGAATGTCCGCTGAAGTTCCGATTTTCAAACTTGAGTGATTCACGCAAAACACAAACTAATAGCCAAAACGGTCAACTTGCGTCGCTTCATTTTCGCGAATCGTGTCATTTGCGCCACTTCATTTGCATGTATCGCGCCGCAGGATGTCTATTCGCGTCTTTGGATTGACTTAACATGTAAATCACTCGCGCTTGACGCTTCTTCCGCATCTAGTGTGAACACAGCATAAGATTTAGACATCTGTGTCAAGCGCACGCGTATGCTCCAGCACATAGCCCTCGCATAATTCTCGTCGTGGCTGATGGAGACGCTGACACGTACCTCTCAAAAATGTAACTACACATCGCAATGACACGTATCGCAAGCTCTGTGATTGGTCAGCTTGGTAGCTGTGACCAGTTTTGGCGGTACCAAGAGCAGTGCGATGCCTTTGTAGCAAGTGTTTACAAGTGTGGAGTCCTGTGAAGAAGCTCCACATGGAAACTTTGTTTTGCATTTACCTTATGATTAATGTTGTTGCACGTCCGCCAGTTCACACCTCTGAATGATCGAGATTGAGCCAAATGTACATTAAGGTAGAGTTCAGAAAAAAACTAAACACCCGTGAAGAAACACGACACAGGGGAACATAAAAACCTACTGCCAGCTAGCGTTTTGGTTATTGCAGAGCAACACAAACAGCACGCAGAAGTATAAATGCACAACTACGCACAAGGCAGGCGCCGTGGGTCACGCCAATCACTTGACGCAGAAATATAAATGAGCCTTTATGTGGGTGTAAATCAAAATTCATAGAAGAAGTTTATTTGGTACTATTGTTATGATCCAGGCAAACCTCTTGACTAGCTTAACCTACCAAAAGTCTTCAGCCAAATAACTTCCCCAATAAGACCATGCTGGTTGATAACCTTCACCAGCGAAAGGCTGATTTATACTTCTGCACCAGTGCGCACGTGTAAGGTCCAGGCGCAGCCTTCACATGGTCGCATACCCCTTGTCGTGGCTGACGAGCACATATCAAAAAGTTCAAAGACGATGCATAGCGCAAGCTCTGTGATTGGTGAGTTTGATAGTAGTGCGGGTGGCACGGAGAGCAGCTAGCCGATTGGATTGAGTGTTTAACAACTGTCGAGTCCCGTGGAGGAGTCTATATGGACATTTTTGCGACAAACACCCTTGAAGGAACTCGACCTCACTGCTAGCTAGCATTTCAGAAGTGTCATTGCAGAGCAACCCAAACAGCACGCAGACGTATAAATGCACGGCAAAGCACAAGGCATGCACCGTGGGTCACGCTGATCACTCGATGCAGAAGTATAAATCAGACTTAAGACTAAGGCTGATTTAAATTTCTGCATCAAGCGCACGCATATGGTCTGGCACAGCTTACATGCGGTCGCATTGCCCTCAACGTGGCTGCCACTGACACACACGCACCTCTCGAAAAATGTAACTACACGTCGCAACGATGCGTAGCGCAAGCTCTGTGATTGGTCGACTTGAATTCACATGAATTAGCCACTAAATCAAAAAGTACGAATTGCCGTGAGATTGTGTTATCCATTTTAAGACCCCAAGAGTTAAACAGTGGAGTTTTACGATTGTTGAATCCCTTCTGTCGATCTCCTGGTCTGCAGGAACACAATTATCTTAGCTTAGCTTAGCTTAGCATAAATAATTGAATCAGGTTAGATCATTATCATCTAAATCAAAAAGTTTTTTAAAAAAGTCTTAATCATGTTTTTATTTAAAGCTTGACAATCAGCAACGTTTCTTGATTATTACGACAGAATCAGAGTGTAGTTTCAAGCCATATCAGCCAAGAAAACAGCAACTTTTTATTTTCCATCAGTCTTACGCAATGTAACTACCGAAGAGTCACAAAGGACAGTTATCAAAACTATTTGTGATTTTATTGAGGCAGATGCGAATAGTCTAGTCCAATTCAATGATTTATGCTAAGTTAAGCTAAAAGTGCTTCTGCCAGACTTGGAGATTGGCTGAATGGACTAAAGAAAGGTAAAATAATCTATTTAATTTAAAGCTTGACAATTAGTATAACTAGTTCAATCAGTTCAGACCATTACCAACTAGCTCAATTTTTCTTTAAATGTTCGAGAATTTGGATAAGCTTTCTATTTAAAGTTTGACGATTCTGTGGATACATTGTGTACTAAGTGTAATAATCAAGAAACGTTTCTGCCGTATAATGCCAGCAGTAGGTGTGATGATATTATGCAGAACTTGAAAATAGTCCCCAGCTAGCTAACTAGGTAACAGCACTGTGTAATATAATTGCGCGTGCTGCAGCCAAGGTACGGCAGCAACGTTTCTTGATTATTACGACAGAATGAGAGTGTAGTTTCAAGCCATATCAGCCAAGAAAACAGCAACTTTTTATTTTCCATCAGTCTTATGCAATGCAACTACTGAAGAGTCATGATTTTCAATAGGACAGTTATCAAAACTGTTTGTGATTTTATTGAGGCAGATGTGAATAGTCTAGTCCGATTCAATGATTTATGCTAAGTGAAGCTAAAAGTGCTTCTGCCAGACTTGGAGATTGGCTGAATGGACTAAAGAAAGGTAAAATAATCTATTTAATTTAAAGCTTGACAATTAGTATAACTAGTTCAATCAGTTCAGACCATTACCAACTAGCTCAATTTTTCTTTAAATGTTCGAGAATTTGGATAAGCTTTCTATTTAAAGTTTGACGATTCTGTGGATACATTGTGTACTAAGTGTAATAATCAAGAAACGTTTCTGCCGTATAATGCCAGCAGTAGGTGTGATGATATTATGCAGAACTTGAAAATAGTCCCCAGCTAGCTAACTAGGTAACAGCACTGTGTAATATAATTGCGCGTGCTGCAGCCAAGGTACGGCAGCAACGTTTCTTGATTATTACGACAGAATGAGAGTGTAGTTTCAAGCCATATCAGCCAAGAAAACAGCAACTTTTTATTTTCCATCAGTCTTATGCAATGCAACTACTGAAGAGTCATGATTTTCAATAGGACAGTTATCAAAACTGTTTGTGATTTTATTGAGGCAGATGTGAATAGTCTAGTCCGATTCAATGATTTATGCTAAGTGAAGCTAAAAGTGCTTCTGCCAGACTTGGAGATTGGCTGAATGGACTAAAAAAAGGTAAAACTCATCTGTTTTATTTAAAGCTTGACAATTAGCATAACTACTTCAATCATTTCAGACCATTAGCAACTCGCTCAATTTTTCTTTATATGTTCAAGAGTTTGAATAATCTTCCTATTTAAAGCTTGACAATTATGTGGATACATTGTGTATTAATCGAGAAACTTTTCTGCCGTATAATGCCAGCAGTAGGTGCGATTATATTATGCACAACTTGAAAATAGTGTCCAGCTAGCTAAGTAGGTACCAGCACTGTGTAATAGCATTGCGCCTGCTGCAGCGTTTCTTGATTATTATGACAGAATGAGTGTAGTTTTTAGCTATATCAGGCTAGAAAACAGCAACTTTTCTTACACAATGTAACTACCGAAGAGTCATGATATTAATAGGACAATTATCAAAACTATTTGTGATTTTATTAAGGCAGATGCGAATAGTCTAGTCTGATTCAATGAGTTATGCTAAGTTAAGCTAAAAGTGCTTGGAGATTGGCTGAATGGACTAAAAGAAGGTAAAACTCATCTGTTTTACTTTAGGGGACTTGCAAACTTATTATTTTTTTTTTAAAGTGGTTCAGTTAAAGTAACTGAAAGGGCTTTCTGACAGGATTTCAAAAAACTAATTGTTTTCTTTGCTTTCACCATGGTTAATAACCTGGACTTTATTGTTGAGGTTTCTGACATGAGTCCTGTGAAAGAGCCTTCACTCACTGGTCTCAGACCAATTGCTTCAGGCTTCTATTCCAACACCATAACAACAGGTTATCTTGTTGAAAAAAGCCACCAACGCTCACCAGATTCACACACCCACGCATACGCGCGCACACAAGTCATTCGAGATTTCTGCTGTTTGTTATGTTTGACGGTAGATGAAAACTGCTGCATTTAAAAGGCAACCAAGTCCAAGAGTGAACAAAATGGTACATAATGAATGGGGGCAGTTTGCTTTCTCAAGCGCACCCATTAATAATTTACATGACCTCCAAATAATAAATTAACAAATGAATAAATAAACAAGCAGGCAAGCAAACATCAACAAACCCGTTTTATTTTTTCCTCCCCCATTATGGAAAAATATCATCGATATAGTAGTCTTTTTTTCACAGAATTAGTCCTTGTGAGGACTTAATCAGTTTATTATATTTTAAATGTACGTATTTATTTATTTTTTGGTCTCTCAAATGTGGCTTTCAGGAGTTTAACTTCATTACTTTATCCAAATGAAAATCATTCTGTTTGAATGACTGACGCATTCAAGTTTTTCCGAGTTTCAAGCGCAGAATGGAGTTCCGTATTCGGTAAAAGCACAAAGGAAAAGCGCAAAGGGGCATGGCAAAGGTGGACGTAAATGGATAGCACAGTGTTTTGCAAAAGTAAGCGCTGTCAGAGAATGTGCATGGTTACAGCACAGTGGCGTTGTGCCCTTCCATTTTCGGTAGTCTGGAGTCCTGCACTGTTCCCATGGTCACCAAAAGCGGGCGACTGTCCTCAGGGCCACTTGCCCGGGCCAAAGAGATGGGCCTCTGCTGGCCGGGATGAGGCGGGGGAAGCTGAGGCCCTTGCATTGGCTCCATGGGCAGGCCTTGCTCCTGGTAGCCATACCCGATGTTCCCACAAGGGAAGCGGCGTAGTCTGTAGAGTGGAACCGGTGCTAGGGTAGCCGAATCCAAGAGTAAAGGGGTAGGGGCAGGTGGAGGAGGTGGAGGCAAAAGTGGTCGACACAGGCCTTGTTGTTGCTGCTGCTGTTGACGCTGGAGCTGCTGTTGGTACTGCTGTTGTTTGTGCTGTTGCTGCAGGCCCAAAGCTTCAGCTACTGTCACAGTCCGGCCTGCTTGTTCCTGGCCTTCACCAGGAATTCGTGGGCCACTCGTCTGCCTTTGTGCCTGAACCTGCTGCCTCTTCTGCTGCTGCTGTAGAAACCATGATCCATAGGTAGGGTTCCACAAGTTAGTGGGCTTCCTATTGCGGCTTTCCTTCTCTGACGAGTGGGCCTGCATGAAGCCCAAATTCACGTGACCCCCATCCTGGGCATTTGATGTTGTAGATGAAGGTTTGGAGGCAGGTACGGGGGCAGTGACTACCGGAGGTTGAAGATGGTGATTAGGGTGAGGTTGAGATGGGGGAACTGGTGGCAACTTGCTGTCAGTGGAGAGGTTGGCCATTAGAATGGCCTCCCCATCTTTTTTAGCTTGAGCCGAGTATGTGGCTGATGGAACATCCTCAGTGCCCTGAGGGGACACCAGCAAGGATGGGGCAGAAGGGTCTTCAGGGCGCATAGGTACCCTCTCCTCTTCCTCAGGGATAGGGCCGTACTCGACAGGCAAAGGCACATTCACCACATCTGGGTCCTATGGACATTGAAAAATCTGTTATCTACCCAGACATTCCAGACTGGTGATGAGACAAATATATTGGCTCATTTTTACTGAGAAGTGTGGTTCAATACAGTACAGCATGACAAATTAATTTCCATTAAGTACCAAAGTAGCAAACCATCCTATAATATTTTTTTCAGAAAAGTACAGTACCAAAATGTTCAATCTAGAGTCGCTTGCGGATGCTATTCGTTTACAGAAAAACAGCACTTAAAAACTTTCAACAAGCCAGGCAATTAACAACACAGGAAGTGAAACTTTTAAATAAATTGTCAAGATACAGTATGACATTATAATACAATATCTGCGTGCAACATTGAACTGTGCTCAACCAGAGCCCTAACAATGCTGGTTTTCTTGTGACAAACAGTCGCATACCTAGACGCAAGAACAGTGTCTGTCGTAAGTCCTCCATTGCTGTTTATGGGACCATTCAGATGACGTGTCTAACTGTATCGACAGTGTGCGGCCACCACGTCCTCTTTCTTTTTACGCAAGCTTGCCGTGTGTCTACCTTTAAAATAATGAATTTGAGCATGCAAAAAGTGCAATCTGTATGGCATTCTTCTTTTAGTGAGAACCAATCGCTTCTTTATGGCGTACACCACTTCAACCAAGTAAGGATACTGTTGGCAGTAAAAACGCAAGTCTGATCTTGGTGACCTGTACCAAATTCCTTTTAAGGCAAGCAGTGGTGTAAAGTAATTAATTAAAAATAATCAAATTACTGTTTTTTCTCAGGAATAGTACTACTGTATACTAAGTAGTTTTAAAAATGTGTACTTTTACTTTCCCTTGAGTATATATTTAGTGCTGTATTGGTATTTTTACTCCACTACTTTCCTTCAACCTGCAGTCACTACTTTATTTTTTTCTTGTCTGTGGGGATCCTGTCCAATCAAATCGCACATAGAAGATAAATCATATCATAATTGTTACATTCGCCTGCAGATCACATTTATTTGCTGTTATGTATTTGCGTTTGTATGTGGGTGTGTCGCTTTACGTGTGTCTTACAGGTACGAACGACATTGGAGGATCTGCATGTCGTGCTGATGACGTCGGTCGCTGACGCTGGGTTCGCGCCACCAATCGCTGGTCGGCGTAGCGTTTAAAAGCTGAGCCCAAACCACAATGGCGATCTCTCACTCTCGCTCTTTCTCTTGATCGCTTTCTCGCTCTCACTCTTTCTCTGGGTCTCAATGAGGACAGTCTCTCTTGCGAGGACTAGTCTGAGAGAATGTGTTTCCTTTGCTTGTGATTTAATGCGCTTGTCTATGTTCTGAGATTTGAAATTGCAATGTGTTTGCTTGTGAACTTGTCCAGTTAACTGATGCTTTTGAGTGATACCTCGGAGAGGGTGTAGGAGTGAGCAAGTCGCGCGATATACATATACAACACTCCAGATATCTATTATTTTGTATTAGTTCATTAGGTTCAGGAGAGTGTGCTGTTTTGTGTATGTTTTGTTTTTATTTAGAGTAGTTATTTAAGGCGTTTGGTACGTTGAAGATGTTTCTTTTCAAGCTTTTTCCTTTTGATATTTAGTTTAGTTGTTTAATACAGGTAGTGTGTTTTGTTTTATTTATTTCTTTGATTTAAGCACCTCTATCTACCTCCTCTCCAACAGGTAATTCTTCATTGTAAATATTTTTTCTTTCACTGTACATTATTTTCACTGGAAGTATGGGCAATAAATAATTGCAGTGATATTTGGTTTTCAGTTGTTTCTTTCTCTATACATTTGTCACACACACTAAATTGTTATATGTTATGTCATATACCCTTAGTTTAATATTAACATCTAAAAAGACATTACATAATGAATTGCAACAAACGACACCAACCTTCTTTATGGCTGTTTCTGGTGGACATAATCATCCTGTCTGTTACACTAGGTAAGTACCGTAAAAATCAATAGCTCGCGTTACACATTATCATCCTCTAAATAATGCCTTGTCCAATCACACTGGTCTACTGCAGTAATTCCAAATATATTCTTATTCTTGACAGTATATCCTCTTAAAATGACAGCAACTCTTTGTTTTCTAATGTGTGGGCGTAGCAGTCATGTGATTTGCATTTGAATGGCAGAAGTGAGAATTTTTTTATTCATTCATTCATTCATTTTCCTTCGTCTTCCTTCCTTGTTTATTAGGGGTCGCTACAGCAGAATGAACCAACTATTCTGTTATATGTTTTACGCAGCAGATGCCCTTCCAGCCACACTGTACTGAGAAACAGAGGGAAAACATGAAAATTCCACACAGAAATGCCCGCTGGCCCAGCCGGGACTCAAACCAGTGACCTTCTTGCTGTGAGGCAACAGTTCATTTCATACAGATTACAAAACCAGAGAACATTTGTCTTCAAGTGTAGTTGGTTTGCTTAAAGTAGAGATGTCAAGCTTTGTGTAGATATATTTCTCATGCCTGTGAGGCATGTACCCAGGTAGCAAAGAATTTTGGCCCAGATTTGGCATAAAGCTGGCACAGCAGGCATTCGTCCGGCACTGGCATACAGCATGTGGGCCAAACATGGCCTGGGTTTGGTGGCACCTTCTTATAGGCAGCACTCAAGACTTGGGCCAGATATCAAATGTAGTATTTGGCCCAGATGTTAAAAATGTATATGTGGGCCATGTACGTTTGGCCTATCTTGACCCACTTTTGAAATACGTATAAATTATTTTTGAGTAAAGAAAAAAAAATTACAATCAGGCCCCTTCGTGGTAAAAGCGCGGCCAAAAAGCGAAATGCTTCATGGGTCAAATTCATTGCAGTAATGAACACCAACATATCTGGCCGAGTTCAGGAACAGTTATGGGTTATTAACTTGGCTGAAACTTGGGATGGAAGCCAGAATGAAAGCCAGACTTGGTCCAGTCATGTCATGGTCTACCCATATAGCAAATAGACTTGGCCCAAATGTGGCCTCAACATGGCACTGCTGGCGTGTTGCCGGCACTTGCATGCATAATGTCAGCCGAATGCGGGCCATGCATGGCAATGATGGCACTGCATGCATGATGGCAAACTACATTTGGGCCAGTTGGGGATGGGAGGTTTGTGGCCCAGATCATTGTAGCGATTGCTCACATTGTTTAGGTAACATTAGCCTGGGTAATGGCTCAGTTTTTGGGGTTTTTGGTTACAGTATAAACTTATAGCTGAGAATCAGTACCAATAATACACCTGTTTTGGCCCAGTTTAGGGCCAGTTAAGCATGATAAATTGGCTGAGATTCAGGCCGGTTATGGCCCAAATGTGGCCCTTGTCTTTAATCCAGGTTTGGGCCACTTCAGGACCATCATTCTTTGCGGTACTTGGACCAAGGGAAAAGTTATTGTGTGGCCCGGAGCTGGGCCAGAAAACATTTGCTATGTGGGTATCTGCCAAGATTCCAGCGTGTTTGCTGACCCCAGAGGTTTAGAACCATAAAGCTGCAGAAACTGATCGGGACACCATCTCTGATTTATTATGAGCCTGGAATTACTATGTGAACATTATAGTATTTACCTGTAACAAACCGTACTGTACTGAACCATACCACTCAGTGGAAACCAAGCAAAACAAACCTACTATTGCATAGCGTGAACAGAAAAGATTTTGAGATTCAGTACCTGCAGACAATAGTCAATCCTCTCCAGGATAGTAGAGAAATTTGGTCGGTCCTCTGGTTGATGCTGCCAGCTCTGTGTCATTATCCGGTACCTATTTTACAAAAAAAAATGATAAATGAATCGTCATTCGATATCACAGTATTACTGTCTCGATTGAGTGAGTTCATAGATTTAAAAAAAAAAAAAAGCTTTCTTCAGATTTAGTTTCAAAGAACAGCTCTGCAAGATTATCCCCAGATTAGATTAGAAACTAAATTAGAAATTCCAGCAAGGAAAGTTTGATTACTACTTGATTAGGCTGTTTTCAGTTCCAGAAATCAAAGCAGACTTGTTGAAGACTGAGAAATTAAGCATTGAAATGAATAAGCATCAACTATATTCTTCCTATTAAAGAAGAGATTTGTTGTGGTCCAACTTTTAATGCCCGTACAGGGTTCATACACATTTTTGTTACTAAAATTACTTTTCCATGACTTTTCCAGAACATTCAAATACATTTTCATGACGTAATGTTTCATGTAATGTCTTCATATACACAGGGGTGGAAAGAGTACTGAAAAATCATACTCAAATAAAAGTACCATTACTTGCCCAAAAATGTAGTGCAAGTAGAGTAAAAGTATCTGTAGTAAATAATACTCAAAGTATGAGTAAAAGTAGACCTTTTCAAAGTACTCAAGAGTAGTGAGTAGTATTACACTGTAGAGAAGTTGATGCGTTTACAGAATGTTACATTTACACATCCCTGCAACATGTAGTATATTTAGGGATCTATATACATTCGTTCGTTCCTTCCAACCTTCCTTCCATTAATTGTTTGCTCTTTCCTTTATTCATTTGTTTCCTTCTTCCTTCGCTCACTCGTTCGTTCATTCATATTTTTGTTCCTTCCTACATTAGGTCCTTTTGTTCATTCATTCGTTTGTTCGTTCCTTCCTTCCTTAGCTTGTTCAGTCCTTCCTTGAATTCTTCATTCATTTGGTCCATTCATCTTTCCTCCCTTCATTTGTTCGCTCATTCTTTCTTTCATATTTTTGTTCCTTCCTTCATTAGGTCCTTTGTTCATTCATTCGTTTGTTTGTCTGTTCGTTCTTTCCTTCCTTAGTTTGTTCAGTCCTTCCTTGAATCCTTTCTTCATTTATTTGGTTCTTCGATTCTTCCTTCCATTCCTTGTTCAGTCCTTCCTTTTATTTAGCCCTTCCTTCCATTCTTCATTAAGTGATTGTTTAAGGCTGTTTGTTGATTTCAGTCATCATACAGTCGACATACATAATTTTCAGTGACATGCAGTCTATAAAAAGACTCTGGATCATTGCGTGTAAAGATTTTGGACATCTTTTTGAACATTTTTAATGCTTCATTATAGACAAGAAAGAAATAAAGTAGTGACTGCTGGTTGACGGAAAGTAGTGGAGTAAAAGTACCGATACTGCACTAAAAATGTACTCAAGTAAAAGTACATATTTTTAAAACTACTCAGTAAATTACAATTCCTGTGAAAAACTACGCAGTTACATTAGTTTGAGTATTTTTAATTAGTTACTTTACACCACTGCATATACATGATAAATAATACGAAAAACAATGACTTTACAGCATATCATAGAACACGCAAAAATCTATTTTGTTAACATTTGTTTTTATATCTATGTAAAATTGATTTGATAAAGTTCACACAGCACTAACAATGTGAGAGCAAGTTTTTGACCAAGGACAGAAAAGAAGTAAAGACAAGTAACCTCTATTTAAGTTAGGGCTGCACAATATATGGTTTCAGCATCGATATCGCAACGTGTGCATCCGCAATAGTCATATCGCAGGATATGTAATATTGGGATTATACAGCAAAATCCTCTGAGTGAAATTGACTCAGTTCAGAGTGTATTTGGTCCCTCTCTAAATTAAGTAAAGGTTACTCATCAGTAGAGTTAAAGTGAATGCAACAATGAAATTGAGTTATATAAAATGAATTATAACAATCTGCACATACATTTCAACATCCAGATCGTTGGACTGACTGCATCTGTTTAATGTCTATCGTCTTCTTTTTTTTATATATTTATTTTGTGTTGTCACTTGTCACTTTATGTACACTGGAAGCTTCTGTAGCCAAAGCAAATTCCTTGTGTGTGTGAAGCACACTTGGCAATAAAACTGATTCTGATTCTGATTCTGAAAGGATTAATTAAGGATGATTGAGCACAGATGATGAACACCTGCTGTTAACCTGTTTTCCAGGTTTATGACCCTGCCTGTATAATTAAGAGTGCGTTAAGAGACCACTCACACTGGCCCAGGGCAGTTCTTCGGTGGGTCCATTCGTCCACCGTTAGTAACAAACTCCAATACCTCTTGGTTACTGCGGCTTGGGTACGGCATATAGCCCAGCGAGAAGATCTCCCACAGCAAAACTCCAAATGACCTGAAAATCATATAAAATGGGGGGAAAGTGAAGGGTTGAGTGAGATGAAAGCATAGTAATTACGGGAAAAGAGTATAGTGTGAAACACAGTGGGGCTGCTGTAGCATATGACAGAATGAGAAGCAAATGAGTCTTTTAAATATGTAATTATATTACAGAGCTCACCATGTATCTGTCTTTGAGGTAAAGATTCCTTCCATGAAGGCCTCAGGAGGCATCCATTTGACTGGCAGCATAGCACGGCCTCCTTTCCTGTAATAGCTGGCTCTATGGAAAAACAGACAAAAAAAAGAGACATTGTAGACAAAAGCAGTGTGGAGTGACTTATTAAGTCCAGTCGCAGATCAGAGAGGGGAAAAAGCATGGGGGAAAGAAAGAAGCTGGAAAGTCATAATGGAAGAACGATACGTGTGACTTCGGAGAGGATGGAAAGCTGGCTATTTGCTCACCATGTTCTCTGAAGGCTTGATCTGATTCTTAGTCACTAAATTGTTCATTATATGAAGCCTGTGATTAATTGGCTTTGCAGTAAATGAAGAAGCTGTGTTATAAAATGATTTCTGTTCATTTAAAATGCGAGTCCAATGCTTGAATAAATCTAATTGTTCTCCTCTGCGAGGCTAGAAATACAGAGGAAAGTTTACCTAAATAGACAATTTATGGAAAGTTACTGACCTACTTCATTGGTGATGTCTAGCTTCATTTGCATGTTCTACTCGTGATTTAACATATGCAAATGTTCTAGACAAGCAAAGGAAATTACATAAAACTGCATGAACTCACAACTATCCACTTTAATTTCAGTAGGTTATGTTAAAGAGAGTTAGGATAGATTTTGTTTGGAAATTGACTGGCCTGTTTAATTCAGATGACCTGCTTAATTCGAATGTCTTAATCATGCTTTAAAATATGCAGATGTTCTGGACAAGCAAAGCAAATTAAATGTTGACTCTATGCCCAGCCATCAGATCGCTCTGAACTGAGTCATAAAAAGAGATGCTTGATCTTTTATATTTTTGCTTAAATTACTTGCTTTAATCTAAGGTAGTTATGCTTATATGTGTAGATCAGGGGTGTCCAAACTCTGTCCTGGAGGGCCGGTGTCCTGGAGAGTTTATCTTCAACTTGCTTCAACACACCTGCCAGAAAGTCTCTAGTACAGGGGTCACCAAACTTGTTCCTGGAGGTTCGGTGTCCTGCATATTTTAGCTCCCACTCTAATCAAACACACCTGAACAAGCTAATGAGGCTCTCACTAGGTATACTTGTACTTGAAACATCCAGGCAGGTGTTTTGAGACAAGTTGGAGATAAACCCTGCAGGGACACCATGGCTGAGTCTGAAACTGCCTACTATTCAGTAGGTACTGCATTTGAATTTAAACGTACTACTCGGCCATTAGAAAAGTACGTTCTATACAGTATGAATGTGAGAAGTATGAATGTAATTCGGACATACTACATCAGCTATTTTGTCACGGTCACGTGACCTACCTGCGTCAGTTGCGCCGCTTCACTCCCATTCATGAATTCTCTCGCGGGGCATCATGGGATAGCGCAGCGAGCATGGGATGCGCACTTCAGAATCTCGGCGGAAGTAGTAAGTCATCCGGGTTCTTCTCGCATACTGATTTTCGAATTCTATGAATTCGGACATACTACTCGGCTCGCATACTGATTTTAGCGTACTGTATAGTATGGAAGTATGCGGTTTCGGACGCAGCCCATACCTTCAGGACCGAGATTGGTGATCCCTACTCTAGTATATCTAGTAAGAGCTTGATTAGTTGGTTCAGGTGTGTTTGATTAAGGGTTGGAGCTAAGCTTTTCAGGACACCAGCCCTCCAGGACCGTGTTTGGACACCCCTAGTGTAGATGGTATAGACTGGTTAATTTAATTTCCTGAGATCAACTGTCAGTCAGAATTGCCACAGATATATCACCTTGAAGTGGCAAAGACCGATTACTTGCTGAAGTTAAGCAGGACTGATCCTGGTTAGTACCTAGATGGAATACCACAAAAAAAAAAAAAAAAAAAAAAAAACTAGGTTGCTCTTGGAAATGCTGTTAGTGAGGCCAGGAGGGGGCTCTCAACCTGTGGTCTGTGTGAGTCCTAATGCCCCAGTATAGTGACAGTGTCCACTGTACTATAGTGAGTGCTGTCTTTTGGATGAGACATTAAACCAAGGTCCTGACAAACAAAACTTGTTCTTAAAATATGCAAATGTACTAGACAAGCTATTTAAATTAAATAAAACTGCATGGATTCGCAACCATCCAGTTTATTTTCCGTAGGTTATGTTAAAGAGGGTTAGGATAGATTTTGTTTGGACATTGACTGGCCTGTTTAATTCAGATGACCTGCTTAATTCGAATGTCTTAATCATGCTGTAAAATATGCAGATGTTCTGGACAAGCAAAGTAAATTAAATGTTGACTCTATGCCCAGCCACCGGATCGCTCTGAACTGAGTCATAGAAAAGGGTCGTGTTTATGAAAGATGCTTGATCTTTTTGATGTTTTGCTTAAATTGCTTGTTTTAATCCATGGTATTAATTTATGCGTATACATGTAGATGCTATAGACTGGTTCATTTAATTTCCTGAGATCAACTGTCAGTCAGAAATGCCACAGACACATCATCCTGCAGGCCAAGACCGATTACTTGCTGAGGTAAAGCAGGACTGATCCTGGTTAGTACCTTACGGAGACCCGGAAGGGACGTGGTGGTGGGAAAAAAATTGGGTGGGAGAAAAAAAAAAATGAGTGGGAGAAAAAAAAAAATGTGTGGGAGGAAAATATATATTTTTAAGTTTTGCGTTCCCTCGCAAAGCTGTTTTTCCACAAACACTTCCTGTTCACTTCATACATGTCAACCCTCCCATTTTTGCCAGAATTATCCCGTATTTTACCATTATATCCTGCCATTATATGATTGAGTATTTTCCCATATTTCTCATGTATTGAAAGCTCGCTGAAGTTAATATCAAATGTCTGCATTCACTGTTTTCCATTAAAGCTGTGCGTCGATCATATGCTGAATGCATAAGCCAATGACTGGTATAAGCGCTGACTGACGCGCTTCGTATAATAAACTGATCCCAGATCAGCTTCTGTACACGCCATTTAAAGAGGAGCGAAAGTGCAGGACACTTTGATATTCGGGTGTGTGTTTAAACAGACAAATACTCTTAATAATATGTAAACATGTCCATCCTGCGTGTTTAATTTTAAACACAACTAATCTTTTAAATGAGCACAAACAGTGGCTAAAGTAATGGAATGCTTTCATTATAGATCTGCGCATTCTTACAGTGACACCTCTGTTATCAAACAAAAGATGAGAGATTCATCTGCTGCTCGTCACTTGTTTGATAACAGAGGTGTCACTTTAAATGGTGTGTACAGAGGCTGATCGGGGATTAGTTTATCATACGGAGCGCGTATACATCTGATGCATATCTTTTATGGAAAGAAAGTGAATGCAAAAATTTGATATTAATTTCAGTGAGCTTTCAAGATAAAAAAATACACGAGAAATATGGGAAAATACTTAATGATAGGATGATAGCGGGATAGAATGGTAAAATACGGGAGAATCCCGGCAAAAACGGGGTTGACATGTATGAAGTGAACAGGAAGTGTTTGTGGAAAAACAGCTTTGCGAGGGAACGCAAAACATCTTTGCGAGGGAACGCAAAACATCTTTGCGAGGGAACGCAAAACATCTTTGCGAGGGAACGCAAAACTTAAAAATATATATTTTCCTCCCACCCATTTTTTTTCTCCCACTCATTATTTTTTTTTCTCCCACCCATTTTTTTTCCCACCACCACGTCCCTTCCGGGTCTCCGTAGTACCTGGCTGGGATATCACATGAAAAAAAAAAAAAAATTGTTTGCTGTTGGAAATGCTGTTAGTGAGGCCAGGAGGGGGCTCTCATCATGTAGTGTGTGTGAGTCCTAATGCCCCAGTATAGAAACGGGGACACTATATTATAGTGAGTGCTGTCTTTTGGATGAGACGTTAACCGAAGTGCTGACAAACAAAATTTGTTGTTAAAATATGCAAATGTTCTAGACGAGCTAATTAAATTAAATAAAATTGCATAGATTCGCAACAATCCAGTTTATTTTCCGTAGGTTATGTTAAAGAGGGCTAGGATAGATTTTGTTTGGAAATTGACTGGCCTGTTTAATTCAGATGACCTGCTTAATTCGAATGTCTTAATCATACTGTAAAATATGCAGATGTTCTGGACAAGCAAAGTAAATTAAATGTTGACTCTATGCCCAGCCACCAGATCGCTCTGAACTGAGTCATAGAAAAGTGTTGTGTTTATGGAAGATGCTTGATCTATTATATTTTTGCCTTAATTACTTGCTTTAAGGTATTACTTTATGCTTATACGTGTAGATCAAGGGTGTCCAAACTCGGTCCTGGAGGGCCAGTGTCCAAGAGAGAGACAAACCTGCCAGAAAGTCTCTAGTATATCTAGTAAGAGCTTGATTAGCTGGTTCCGGTGTGTTTGATTAGGGTCTTAATATTGCTGTAAAATATGCAGATGTTCTGGACAAGCAAAGTAAATTAAATGTTGACTCTATGCCCAGCCACCAGATCGCTCTGAACTGAGCATTAAAAAAAGGGTTGGGTTAATGGAAGATGCTTGATCTTTTATATGTTTTGCTTAAATTGCTTGTTTTAATCTATGGTATTACTTTATGCTCATGCATGTAGATGGTATAGACTGGTTAATTTAATTTCTTGAGATCAACTGTCAGTCAGAGCTGCCACAGCCATGTCACCCTGCAGCCCAAGACCGATTATTAGCAGAAAGGATGGATGATAAGGCAGGGAGAGAAGACTTCATAACATTAATTCTTTGCCTTGAGTCAAGTCTAAGATGAACAGATAATTTTATAAAACATAAATATTCTTTGTATTTTATAAAATTGTGAAATTGGCGCCACGGTGGCGCGTGAGTAGCACGTTCGCCTCACAGCAAGAAGGTCGCTGGTTCGATCCCCGGTTGGGGCAGGTCCCGGTTGGGCCAGTTGGCATTTCTGTGTGGAGTTTGCATGTTCTCCCCGTGGTTGCGTGGGTTTCCTCCGGGTGCTCCGGTTTCCCCCACAGTCCAAAGACATGCGGTACAGGTGAATTGGGTAAGCTAAATTGTCCATAGTGTATGTGTGTGAATGAGAATGTATGAATGTGTTTCCCAGAGATGGGTTGTGGCTGGAAGGGCATCCGCTGCGTAAAACAAATGCCGGATAAGTTGGCGGTTCATTCCGCTGTGGCGACCCCGGATTAATAAAGGGACTAAGCCGAAAAGAAAATGAATGAATGAAAATTGTGAAATTGTATAGAATTATATTTTGTATAGAATTGTATTTTATAGAGTTGTATATATATTGCATTATTGTAAAACTTGTCACATAATATCAATATGACTTGGAACTCAACAACATCAACCTACTCTAGAAACCTCCAAAAACAACCTTGGCAACCTCCCAGTGTAGGTGATAATACTGTGTAGGTGAGTTCCGCACTGGCAAGCACCACATATTCGCTCAAAAAGAAAGTAGTTTTACTGAATGTCTTATCTTGCGAGAGTTTCTTCACATTTCTCATGGTGTGATCGCTGTGAGTCTGAAACCATTTTCCTCATTCCGGGCTGATGTTATCAAGATCTAGTTCCAATATCTGACCCTGTGCTGACAAGTGCAAAAGAAATAAAGTGAGAGAGAAGGAGGAAAAAAGAGACAAATAGGTCTTGTTTTTTTGCCATCAGCTATCCTGAGGCTGCTGAAGCAAAAATCTTGCGGGGGTATTATGCTGTGCATTTATCACACACAAAAAAAAGAGGTAAAGAGGAGAGACTGAGGCCACAGAGATATACTGTCTGCTATCTCCCAAACAAAAGCATTTGCACTTTTGACAAAATCTTGATGATGCTGGACTTATCGGGCTCTTTCTAAACAAGCGTGTGGCCTTCTGGGATTGTGACAGCTATAGGCCTGTTCTACCTTCCAAATGGTAAGCACACACTCGCTCACATACTCACACAACACATAGCTACATTACACTCAAGTTTCCAGCAATCTCACTCACGAGAAAGGATCTCAGAAGCCAGGGCTCAAGGGAAAGCAACAATGAAACTCTTTGAAGTATGAAATCAAGAACATCACAGAGAACCTTTGTATTTGTGGAGTATCTGCTCCCTGGTGGGATGCTTTCCTGCCACAGGCGAGGAAATTGAGGAGAAACGATGAGGCGGGGAGGCAAAGTTTAGGATAGTGAAGATGCTGAGTTCATAAACTCAATGCAGAAATCTAGATAAATAATGTCTGAAATTTGAAGTATGTCTGATTCATTCATTTTCTTTTTGGCTTAGTCCCTTTATTATTCAGAGGTCACCACAGCGGAATGAACCGCCAACTTATCTAGCTTGTGTTTTACGCAGTGGATGCCCTTCCAGCTGTAACTCATCACTAGGAAACATTCATACACTCTTCTTCACACTCATACACTACGGACAATTTAGCTTACCAAATTCACCAATACCAAATGTCTTTGGACTGTGGGGGAAACCGGAGCACCTGGAGGAAACCCACGCAAACACAGGGAGAAGATGCAAACTCTACACAAAAATGCCAACTGAAAAATCTACTGACTACAGCAGAATCGTATGTCACTCAGGAGCATATCTGACTGCAGACTTGCTTATGCAAGCTGAGACATGCTATCTCAGACACAATGCACTCAATGGAGCTTTAGGGTTAGACTAAAGCCCTGCTCACACTGTGATATTTCAGCCACAATGTTGTCATCTGAGACAAATTTGGGAAATCCGAAAATATTCGTGAAATCCTAGGCTAAAATGTGTGATGTTTGATCGTCAGTTTGACATGTTCACAGACAGCCGCTTAGTGAAGTTTATTTATAAACTAATTTCGAGAGGAGCACACGCTAATGATTGATAGCAGCTGGTCCTCATTAGCTAATGTATGATTCACCAATCAGACGATTCCTAAATCACTATAAATAACTTGGGGGGGAAGCTACCTGAACTCAGACTTCCCTCTTGCCCTGCAACGGGGTGGAGCCCCAGACTCGAGGATCCCACAAGCTCAGGGCTCTCTCCCAGGACAGCATGCCAAACACGCTTTATAATCAATCATCAGCAAGGGCGAACTCTTGAAATGCCTGTTGCAATCAGATTCTTCCTCTGATGAAGTTCTGGCAGAGTCAGAAGATTTCAGACAATTTCCTGCAGTGTGACAACAGCTGCGATGAACATCAATCCAAGAACCAAAAGGATGACCAAACGCAATCCATGCGACAATTCAAATGACCGCCGGGAAATGTCAAAACAGGTTTTTTTTCTTCCTGGTTTTATTATTGAGGCACACTGTGTGCATATTCTGAAGTAGCAATACTGTTTTGTATTGTCGTTATTGTTAGCATGAAATTCCCGTATATGTATGTATATAAGTATGTATATATATATATTAAGTGAGATTAAGTAACGGAAAATGAAGGAATGAATGAATAGAGGTCAAGAATCATTTTAGAATCGGAGTGTGACTCCCAGAATTGGATTGGATGGTGAAGTTCCTAAATATTTCCACCTCTACTACATACTGTAAAGCCAAATATGTGGTGGTTCTAAGAAATAATCATTCATTCATTCATTCATGTTCTTGTCGGCTTAGTCCCTTTATTACGCCGGGGTCGCCACAGCGGAATGAGCCGCCAACTTATCCAGCATTTTGTTTTACGCAGCGGATGCCCTTGCAGCCGCAACCTATCACCTTGGAAACAACCGCACATTCTCATTCACACACATACATACACTACGGAAAATTTAGCTTACCAAATTCACCTGTACCGCATGTCTTTGGACTTGTGGGGGAAACCGGAGCACCCGGACGAAACCTACACGAACACGGGGAGAACATACAAACTCCACACAGAAATGCTAACTGACCCAACTGAGGCTTGAAGCAGCGACCTTCTTGCTGTGAGGTGACAGCACTACCTACTGTGTCACCGTGTCGTCCCAAGAAATAATAATTTATATATAATTATAAACAGAGCTATATAATTAATTTTAAGCTTGGTCTTCATAGAAAGTGTTACCAAAAAAACATAAATATGAATGCTCATTTCCTGAATTTGAACATTTATGAGTTAGCCAGCATAGAGCTAGATGATTTCTAAGCAAACTCATGAGGTCTTAATAACCGTGTATAATTAAGCTCATTTAGGATCAACAGACCGGAATGCAAAATGAACAGAATTTCAACAATAATTCATATTAATACCATTTTTAGCACTCGAAACTGCAGTAGTCGTCAGCCAAACAGAGGATTAAGCATAAAAACAGAAACGTTGTTCATTCTAAATGAACTCCAGCAGCAACTGCCATAAAAAAACGCATTGTTAAATATGCTGCGTTTGATACAAAGGCAGTGTTTTGACAGCTCTGGTCGTGTTGGATAATTTTTCTTAGCTTTGATAATTTTAGGCATGGTGCTTTAGAGAGGATCTTTTTCGAGATGCAACTTGTCAGAAAGAGTTTTAGCACGGTAACAGTCTTACAGTTTACTGTCAACAAGCTAAAGCCCTCTCCAAGACTTTGCATCTGTAAATTATCCAGATTAGCGCACCATGCTATAAATGTTAAAGATTGGAAAAACTAGATAAACTAGTCAGCTTCCCTAAATAGCTGTTAGACGAACATCCTGGCTCAAACCTAAATCTAATTAATTGTCAAAAAAGTCGACGTAGTTGAGTTAAACTAGTTAAAACGATGACATCACAGCATCCTCCATTGTCCAAAATATTCAGCAAGCCTCCACTGTAGTTCTCCTCATCCCCAATCGCATTTTCCTCACAGCTACGAACTCCTGTCCTGTCTGCAGAGCTCAGCGGGAAAACGCATGAAAAAAATCGACATCAGCAATTAGAGCGTGCTTTTATGGCAATAACTCCGGGGGGAGTAAAACAAGACTCCGTCTTTTCCCTTTAGCCTTTCTCCGGCTAATAATACTCTTCTTTCACCAGCTAAGTGAGCCCGTTTTCAGACATAGGTTGCGGTTGAGAGGCAGTCAAGCTAACAACAACTTTCATTTCATCACAGCGACGCTGCCATATCCTCCGCTCAATAATGTCAAAAGACGATTTACACAGCTTCTGAAAATACGGCTTCTGAGAGACTGTTACCTCACGCTAAATACCATGACCTCACTCACATTCTATTTATAGTTAAAACTGATAGATAGATAGAGAGACAGACAGACAGACAGACAGACAGACACACACAAGCACAGATCCATTTTACTTAATATAAACTAGATAGATAGATAGAAAGATAGATAGATAGATAGATAGATAGATAGATAGACAGACAGACAGACAGACAGACAGACAGACAGACAGACAGACAGACAGACAGACACAAGGACAAACACATTTTACTCAATAAAAACTAGATAGACAGACAGACAGACAGACCCAAGCACACATACCAATTTCACTTAATATAAACTTGATAGATAGATAGATATATAGATAGATAGATCGATAGATCGATAGATAGATAGATAGATAGATAGATAGATAGATAGATAGATAGATAGATAGATGGATAGACAGACAGACAGACAGACACATACCCATTTTACTTAATATAAACTAGACAGACAGACAGACAGACACAAGCACATACACATTTTACTTAATATAAACTAGATAGATAGATAGACAGACGGACACAGACACAGACACATACCCATGTTACTTAATATAAACTAGATAGATAGATAGATAGATAGATAGATAGA
>CAIGQQ010002476.1:1561276-1575175 GCA_903798035.1 Danio albolineatus | reverse complement strand
CAGTTGTCAAACAGTTGTCAAACAGTATCTAAGTGCGAACTCTTGAAAGGAATGAATGAATGAATAATAAATTTTATTTATATTGCGCTTTTCTCAGACACAAAGCACTAACAAGAGCATCAGATCACAGTGAAACATGGAATACACACAAAATAATAATAATAATAATAAAAAAACAGATTATAAGAAGGCCTCAAAGCAATAATAAAAAGATGAGTTTCAAGAAGTTTCTTAAAACAGTCCAGGGAACTGGCGTTCCTGATGTATGTGGGAAGAGCATTCCACAATTTAGATAGATAGGAGAATGCCCTACCTCCCATGGTGCTAAGTTTACAACGAGGCTGAAATAAGGTGAACCCAGAAGTGGAATGTAGATTACGAGAGGAACAGGATGTGGATATCAGATCACAGATATAATCAGGAGCAGAACCATGAACAGCTTTATAAGTTAAAATCGGTTTTAAAATCGATATGTGACTTAACAGGCAACCAGTGTAACTGGTGGAGTACCGGGGTAATGTGAGAATGAGGTGATGTGTGAGTTAACTAGGGCTTGCACGACTACTGGTTTCTGCTTATTGATTTCTTTTCAAAACCATACTTGAGTTACTCGACTACCCGTGGTTCGGGCTACTAGTTAAAAAGACAAAGAAATCCTTCTCAATGCACGTTTTATTAATTCATAGCCGAATGCATCGATTTCATAGGCCTAACTCAAATTGTCAAAACTTTATATTGTTTTAAGTTACAGAGTAATATAAAAATAAGTGACGCAACATTGTCATTTAACACCTGCGTCAAAAGCTTCCTGTACAGTATATGCGAAGCGAACTCGTGTTCATCCTGCAATACTTTAATAAGTAATTACAGTAACCTTATTATTTAACATGTTTTCAGCAGTAATAAGAACTAAGTGAACTTAAACAAGTTCAGAAAGACGAAAATAGTTCTCGTCAACAATACAGCTGACCTGCATCGAAATAAATAATAAATAAATAATATATTAATAACACTAACAAAAAAAAGAAACTTTTATGGTTATCATTATATTTTAATTATACATTTAATGTAGGCTATAGAAAGTAAAAGTCGCCACACCGACACCTAAAATGCGTCTTGCAACTCATATTCATATATGAGCAATCATAAAATTAATCAAAATATTAATAAAATAATTCTGCGCTAGGCTAAATCTCATTCAAGCATTTAATTTCTGCTACGTTTTAACAGTTATTAAAATAACAAAATGAACAAATATATTAGCTTACTTCAACTGACCTGAAGATTATGCAAACTACCATGTGCGCGCAAGTAATAGGCTTATACAACAAGTAGTCTGATTAAAAAAAAAAAAAAAAAAGAAACAGTTCAACAAGCGACAATAGCCAATACAGCCAAACGGAAAATAAATAATAAATAAACTATTTATAAATAAATTATTTAAATAAATAAAAAATATAGGTGACACTTTATAATAACTACACACTATAAATCCTTTATTAAGCATTAGTAAATAGTGAATTTATTATTTGTTAAGCATTAACACTACATTAATAAACGTTAGTAAGCAGTTTATACCTGCAGCTACAAATGCTCTATTCTTGACTTATAAGTACACTTAAAATGTGCTTAATAATTGTGTTTTCATACTTTGTTAAGGATTCATTTTTCATTAGTAAATTAGGCATCGCATTATTAACAAACCATTATTATTTACCATATTATAGAATAGTTGTTTTTTTAAGATCATTCATAATGAGTTAGTAAAGGATTTATAAACTATTCAAATTATCATTTATAATTCTTATTATTCAGGCATATATTAATAGTAAAATTGTATGTTAATAAATGATTTATTAACTCAACTACATCCATTTTTGTGACCTAATCTAAAGTAAGGACTATTCATGCTTTATAAATCCATTATAAATGATTATTAAAGGCTCAGTTTTATTCTAAACAGAAAAAAATAACATAAACAACTTTTCTAATTTCTATACAGCTGAAGTCAGAATTAGGCTAATTAGGCATGTTATTGTGTGGGCGGGGGACTGACTTCAACTGTACACAGTGAAACTATATCAAATGAAATCTAATGTTCATTCATTCATTCATTTTCTTTTCGGCTTAGTCCCTTTATTAATCCGGGGTCGCCACAGCAGAATGAACCGCCAACTTATCCGGCATTTGTTTTACGCAGCGGATGCCCTTCCAGCCACAACCCATCTCTGGGAAACACATCCATACACTCTCATTCGCACACATACACTATGGACAATTTAGCTTACCCAATTCACCTGTACCGCATGTCTTTGGACTGTGGGGGAAACCGGAGCACCCGGAGGAAACCCACGCAACCACGGGGAGAACATGCAAACTCCACACAGAAATGCCAACTGGCCCAACCGGGACCTGCCCCAACCGGGGATCGAACCAGCAACCTTCTTGCTGTGAGGCGAACGTGCTACTCACGCGCCACCGTGGCGCCCTTGAAATCTAATGTATCAAATGAAAAATAAATCTTTGCAACCTTATCTAAAATAAAATGACTGTACAGTTTAAACATTGCTAAATAACTTTAAAATGTTGTATCATAATGTATTGTTAAATTATATTGTTGTTTTTTTATTCAATTTTATGCTGTATTTTGACACTCTTGTTATTCAGCAATGTTTAAACTATGTGTAATGTTAAATTTTTCAGATAGGATTGCTAAGATTATTGTTCATTTGATACTGAGCCTTTATATGTCATTTATAAGGGATTTATAAAGCATAAATAGTCCTCACTTTAGATTAGGTCACAAAACTGGATGAAGTTGAGTTAATAAAGCATTTATGAACATACATAGTAACCATTAATATATGCCTAAATATTACAATATATAAATGATGATTTTAATAGTTTATTAATCGTTTACTAGCTCATTATGAATGATCTTAAAAACCACCAACTACTCTTAAATACAAATGGTTTGTAAATAATGTGATTCTTAACGTAGTCATGAAAAATTAATCAGTAACAAATTATGAAAGTACAATTATTAAGCACATTATAAATGTACTTATAAGTCAAGAATAGAGCATTTGTAGCTGCAGGTATAAACTGCTTACTAATGTGTACTAATGTAAAGTTAATGCTTAACAAATAATTAATTCACTATTTACTAATGCCTAATAAATGATTCATAGTGTGTAGTTATTATAAAGTGTTACCAAAATGTATATTAAAATAATGCATAAAATATTCGTAGACACAATAAACAAACGACTGCATGATTTTTTAACACGCAGACATAATGTAGCCTACGGGAAAATGTATTTCATATTTAAAAGTCATAGAAAAAAACAGCAACGCAACTATGAATAAAAAGCGCGTCTTGCAATTTAATCATTTTATATTTACCATGTTTTCGACAGAAAAAAAGAATTAGAATCTAACTTTATCCACTCTCATCCTCTAGCCACAGTCTTTGGATCGTGGATCGCTGTTTTGTACAAGCGCATCCACACACACCGGCCAAAGAAAATTTCTTTCACTTCGTGAGCTGGTGGCAGGAATAGCAATAAATGACTTCGCTTGCATGGGTAGTAGAGGAAACCGATGTTCATTACACTTCGAGAGGATTCCCTGTGGTGTTTTTGTTGATAATGTAAATAATCTTGAATTTAATCCTCAGTTGTAGTTGGCAGCTTTAACCTTGGATTGTGGTGTTTGTTGAATACGTTTGTCGTTTTGATGTCATTTATAAATGCACGCTCGAGAAGTTGATTGTTTCTTAGAGCGCCGACTAGTGGTTGAAGTAGTCAATCGCTCGACTAGCCGACTAGAGCCCTAGAGTTAACACACGTGCGGATGAGTTTTGAACATACAGTATTGTAAAATCTTAAGTGAACTGGCTGGCAGACCCCCAAACAACAAGTTACAAAAATCTAAACGAGACGTAATAAAAGCATGGACAAGCCTTTCAGCGTCTGATGTAGAGAGAAAAGGATGGATGCGGGCAATGTTGCGTAAATGATAAAATGCAGTTTTTGTTAACTGTTTAAAATGAGGTTTCAGGCTAAGCTGAGCATCAAACAGTACTGTGTTTGTCGGTGAAGTTTAACCACAGCTGGCAGCTAGCTCTCAGCAACTCTCACATGGTTGCCCACTGAAGCTAAGCAGGTCAGTACCTGGATGGGAAACAGCACAGGTTTCTGCTGGATGTGGCGTTAGTTAACATGCGTTCTTTGTGGGTCCTAATGGCCCACATTGATGTGGACTCTATACTGCTTAGTTTGGTCCTGACCCTCTGTGGCTGTTAAAAAAAATCCCAGGATGTCCTTCAAAAAAGAGTAGGGGTCTAACCCCGGTATCCTGGCCAAATTTGCCCACTGGCCTCTCTCCATCAAGCCCTCCTAACATCCCCATATCATGATTGGCTTCATCACTGGTGTGCAGGCTGGTGCAATATGGCTGCTGTTGTGTCATCAAGGTGGACGCTGCACGCTGGTGGATGAGGAGGTTCCCCCCCAAAAATGTGTAAAGTGGTTTGGGTGTCTAGAAAACAGCTATATAAATTTGTAAGGAATTATTAGGGGTTCAAGCGCGAAGCGCTGAAACCCTATTGTTTTTGTTAAGATTTTTATTATTATTATTTTTATTATTATTCTTCTGCCTTAATTGCTATCAGCCCGACCAAACCGTAAGTCCGACAGAGCTGAAACTTTGCCAGATGGTAGTACTCCTCACCGCTACTGGCCGGCCAAAGATGAGCCAAATCGGACAATAGGTGGCGCTATGGCGCCAAAAACCAAAATTTTTGACATTTTTGCCCGCCATTCGTACATCGTTTGTCGTAGACTCAAAAACTTTACATTTTTGGAATCCTTGGGTTTGCCCCACCAAAAGTGTATATGTGAAATTTTTTCTCTAGGACGCACCGTTTTTCCGCTACGTCCCGAGTTGTCCGAAACCTACTTTTGCGAACTAGTCTTAGGTTTTTCGCCCGATCTGAACCAAACCAGTTCTGAACTGTTCTCTGGACACTGAATATCAATAATTATCAAAAAAAAGTTGAACTTTTTATTCTCGCGCGAAACAGTACACCATAATGTTCAATGCTAATTGAAGCTAAATGCTAATTGTAGCTATAACTTTTGAACGGAATGAGATATCATCACCAAACTTTACACACATAAGCGTAAGGTCAAGTTGAGGTCACTGTGCAAAATCAGCAGACTTTGGCCACACGGTGGCGCTATAAGGCTTAAAAACATAAAAATTACCCTAACCTTACGACCGTTAGTCCGATCGGCTTGAAATTTGACATGTAGTGTCTTTGTCCAAGTTGTCATGACTGACTGTAAGGACATTGGCATATCTCAAAAAAACATGGCCGCCATTAGCTAATTAAGATTGAGCAGCCGTTAAACTAGGTTAACGATGAGGGATCGGAACGAAACTCATTGGCCGTGTTCGACTCATGGTCCTACAGGTCTGTAAGAATTTTGAAAGAAATCGGCCACTAGGGGGCGTTTTTGTGTTTTTTGAGGTTGTAATTGATTGGTTATTACACACATTTTAGCACAGCTAGCCAAAATACATATCATACGATAGGCCTTCTCATACCGAACACTTTGACACTAAAACCGCTGCTGTCGCACAAACCGTCTTTTTAAAAATCATAAACATGTAAAAAAACTACTTTTGCGAACTAGTCCTAGGTTTTTTGCCCGATCTGAACCAAACCAATTCTGAAATGTTCTCTGGACACTGAATATTAATAATTATCAAAAAAAAGTTGACATTTTTATTTTCGCGCGAAACAGTAAACCATAATGTTCGATGCTAATCGAAGCTAAATGATATATATAGCTATAACTTTTGAACGGAATGAGATATCGTCACCAAATTTAGTACACGTATGCATAAGGTCAAGTTAAGGTCACAGTGAAAAATGCGCAGACTTTGCCCACCAGGTGGCGCTATAATAGTAGAAAAAGTCTCAAAAATGCCATTTTAGGATGTCTGTTTATGCTCGATACAGCATTTCCAATCATTTCTTTCATTGTCCAGTTAACTACTTACAGGCTTCCTAACTGCTAAATAACCTTACGCTGCTAAACTGCTTGAACCCCGGTAATTGCTGCTTGCAGCTATATTTTATAATTATTATTGCAAATATCCACATTATAAGGGTGTATTTAAATGTTATAAACTCTGTGGATTTTCTAGTTTTCCTTCTGGCTTCCACTCAATTCTTTTCTCAATGTTCTCCAAAACACAAATTGATTAAGTTAACTTCTTCTTAAGTTAACTAATTTATTTACAAGGTTAAGTGGATTGAACATAACACAATTAAGTTGTCCCCCAAAAATCTAAAAAGCAGCTCATTTTAAATAAGTACTTTGAATATCCAGCAACAGTGTGAGTGTGTTTTTTATACTGGTACTTTCTAATAATGGTTTTTATAAATATTTAATTATTAGCTATTGTCTGCTGATGTCCACCACACATAATTAAGAGACATTTGCATCATTATGAGATCCTGTCCATACATATTTAGAGCATGTACGATGAATGAAACTCAATCTAAAGAGCTAGCGAAGCAATAAAGATAGAAAGCTGCAATTATAAACAATGAAGCTGTCAAAACTGTAATGGCACAGTTAAGTACATATTATGTCCATATCATAGTCTTTCTCTACCCTATAAGGGGAACGCATCTATAGATATACCCTTGTCAAACTTTAAAGTGGATCAGGTCAACAAAACACATTAGATGGAATTTGTTCTCTCTTTTTTCGTAATTTTCTGACAGTACCTATAAATGTTAAATACATGTTGCTGTTAATATATATTCCTGTCATATTATGCGGTTTAAAATGTTTTCAAGTCTCTCAAATGCTGTGTGTCTAGGCTTTAGTTTCCTTCAGAGAACATAAACATCAGAGTATTTTGAATTTGAATCATTTTTTGACCAATGGAGCCTCGAGGCCTTGATTAATTGCATTAGTTGCCTGCTGTCTTTATGTCTAAGAGACTCAGCTTTACAGATCTAATGTACTGTCTTTACATTGACAGACATAACAGATAATGGTTGAACTTGATTGCTCTGTCTGACAGCCAGGTTTCTGTGGGGAAACTCTGTCTGTTTGGAAAAAAAAAGAGATTAAACAAGACAATAATGTATTTTTGTTAGTAAAATTGTGGGTTCCACTATATATCAAGATTCCTTAATTGCTATGTATACTATTATAATCATGTATATATATATTAGGGCTGTCCAAAAATTAATCGTGATTAATCACATCCAAAATAAAAGTTTAACATAAAATTTGTGTGTGTACTGTGTATTTTTTATTATGAATATATAAATACACACATGCATATACTTGATAAAATGTTGGTTTATATTTAGAATATTTATATTTAGAATATGATGTAACTACTTTGATGTAACTTTTTTATATATAGTTTTGGCTTCTATGAATGTGTTTATCACATATACATAATAAATATATAACACACACACACATATTATGTCAAAACAAACTTTTATTTTGGATGTGATTAATCACGATTAATTTTTGGACAGCCCTAATATATATATATTGAACTAACATTTTTAAAACGGTTAAATATGTGTTTTACATCTGTGTTTAATATCTGTGTGTTTTTTTCTGTATTATAATTACACCATCGACCAACCCCTTACCTAAACTTAAACCAACCCACAGCTCCAGACCAGTCCCTGACCTTTCCTGTATCTCACTTCAAGAGGACAAGACATGTTGAAGTCAGAATTATTAGCCCCCCTTTTATTTTTTTTTATTTTTTTAAATATTTCCCAAATAATGTTTAACAGAGCAAGGCAATTTTCACAGTATGTCTGATAATATTTTTTTCTTTTGGAAAAAGTCTTATTTGGTCTATTTTGGCTAGAATAAAAGCAGTTTTTAATTTGTTTAGAACCATGTTAAGGTCAGAATTATTAGCCCCTTTAAGCAATTTTTTTTTTCAGTAGTCTACAGAACAAACCATCGTTATACAATAACTTGCCTAATTCCCCTAACCTGCCTAGTTAACCTAATTAACCTAGTTAAGCCTTTAAATGTCACTTTAAGCAGTATAGAAGTGTTTTGAAAAATATCTAGTCAAATATTATTTGCTGTCATCATGGCAAAGATCAAATAAATCAGTGATTAGAGATGAGTTATTAAAACTATTATCTTTAGAAATGTTTTTTAGAAAAAATCTGTTAAAAAAAAAAATGTTTGGGAAAAAAATAAACAGGAGGCTAATAATTCAGGAGGGCTAATAATTCTGTTGTACTATGCATTTGCATGCACTTTCTAATCTATGTACATAGTAATTAAGTCTGCTTAATATAAAGGCCCAATCCCAATTCTACCCCTTAGCCCTTCCCCTTACCCCTACCCCTCGTTTTGCGTGTTCACGTCAAGGGGTAGTGGTGTCCCAATTCTCTTTAGCTTGAAGAGGTAGGGCTAAGGGCAAGGGGTATACACCCCTTCGAACGAAGATTTTTCAGGATCACACTTAAAACGGAGGGGTAAGAAAATGTCCCAGAATGCACCTGCCTCAGCGGCAGGATAGCTGAACCCAGAAGTAAGGAGATCCACAAATTAGAATTTTTTGTCATTATTACGAATTTTTACGACAAACAAACATATGTTTTAATATATTCATAACCGCGCTCATGTTTTACCGTCATGCTTTAAAAAAAAAAAAATGCAAAAACCCCCCCGCTAAATTTCGTGATCTATAATCCATAATCATAACTCATGTACAGCCGTCCCAGAACATTCTGACACACGATGACACTCGAATACCCTGTCAGTAATGTCTATTGTCTGGGAATGAGCTTTTACAGTGTCTGCTATAATGTTAATGTTGCTTTCATGTGTTTACATAGATGAGTATGGCCACAGAGTAAATGCACGGTTCAGTTCTGATCTTATTGCCACATTAGATCGTTATGATAACATAATATATACCTTCAGTGATTACCTGAAGATAAATAGCAAAAAAATAACACAACTGGAATTACTCCAGCAGTCGTGATCGTCTGATCTCATATGAAGCAAGAGATTGTGATGACATATGATGACGTGTGCAGGTGTTAAAGTGCTATCCCAATTCTTAGGGGTAAGTTTTGAAGCCCTTCCCCTTAACCCTCGGTTGTACGGGCCATGGGGAAGGGGAAGGGGTAGGGGTACAAAAATAGAATTGGGATTGGGCCAAAGTTGGACCAAATATTGTTAATAAAATGTGCTGCTAGAGAAGCAATTTTGCCTACCAGATTTAATGTACATGAACGTGATTCAAATGGTGCGGACACAGTCAAAAGTTCTTTTTTTTTTTTTACTGGAAATAACACAGGCTTCTCCAAAATGATAATATGATAATAACACAAATTTCTAATCAGCCAATACATTGCAGCAACTCAATACATTTAGGCATGTAGACATGGCTGGTGCCCTGCAGATTTTAGCTCTAACTTCCCTCAACACACCTGCAAGTATGTTTCTAGAAAGCCAAGTAAGAGCTTGATTAGCTAGTCCAGGTGTGCCAGAATGGTCCAAAAAAGAGAAAATATACAGTAAGTGGCAGTTCTGTGTGCAAAATGCCTTGTTGTCAAGCTGACAGAAAGGCAACAGTAACTCATGTAATCACTCGTTACAACCGAGGTCTGCAGAAGACAACACGTGCAACCTTGAGGCGGATGGGCTACAGCAGCAGAGAACCACACCAGGTGCCACTCCTGTCAGCTGAGAACAGGAAATTGAGGCTACAATTCGCACAGGCTTACCAAAATTGGACAATAGAAGATTGGAAAAACCTTTCCTAGTCTGATTAGTCTTGACCTCTGATGCGACATTCGGATGGTAGGGTCAGAATTTGGCGTCAACAACATGAAAGTATAGACATATCCTGCCATGTCTCAATCGTCCATCCTGATGGTGGTGGTGTATTGGTGTGGGGGATGTTTTGCCAGAAGTTGGGTCCGTTTACATTTACATATACATAAATATAGGAAGTTGTGAGATTATAATGAGTCAGTTGTTTGTTCAGTGTATGAATCAAGTGTTTTAGTTTGCAGTATTCTTTTTTTGTTAGCAAATTTAGCGTGAGACTGTTAGTAGCTATAAATAATAGAGACATTGCTTGAGCACATCAAAAAAAAAAAAATATTCCACCTGGAATTTCCCGCTCCATTAACTCAATAAATACAAACATTAACAAAACCCTTCACATGTTTAAATCATCCTGCTTGAGTTTGTGGCCACATAAGCTACAAAAAGTCATTAAGTTATGAGGTAGTTTTATTAATGTTTAGCAGGATGTATAACTTCCAATCATTTGTAGCGATACTTTAAGGGGTTTGGTCTTGCGCTCCCAGCATCTGACAGAAATGGATTATACCTTTTTTTATGCTAAATAAAATTCCCAGAAAAGGCAAAACTTTCAGTCCCTCTGGAGTTTGAGCAGAAAGTTGAGAATGAAAACGCAGGCCCAGATACATTTTAACTTGACCGCGTGAGAGAGTTCAGTAGGAGAGCGCAGATGGGTAAGTGTCTCAGCGTCCCTGTTCTATAGCTGGATTGATGACCGGACTGTTCATGTAGCATAAATGAGCTCTAAGTGGACTCATTTTTCATGCCATTCTGGATGAGAGTGTCAAGAGGAAGTAGAACTCCCATCGCAGGTACGAGAGGGAAGCGGGACTCCTGGAGTCTACGAGTTTGAATTTGTGCTGACTTCAGAAAAAGCAAGATCGTCCATCTGTTCTTAAATTGATCTGGAATGGGTAATTATACCTGTGGATGAACTGGTTTTCTTCTAGGTACTGGCAGCCGCGGGCGATGTCTCTGGCTATGTTGAGAAGATCTACCATGGTTAGACTGGAAGGGTGCTCCTGGGAAAAATTACATAGACATGGAATTATGAGTATACCAGTACAAGTACATTTCTTTAATGATGTGCTTTAAAATAATATACAAAAATCCAAACAGGAATACACACATATTCAAACATGTATCTTATGTACAATTAAACAAAAACTGCAGTGAAAGTTTATTGTATATTTAATGTAAAATTCACAATAACTTTTCTTGTACTAAACTTTTTTATCTCCATCGAAACTTGTGTGACTTATAATCAGTGTTGGGTGTAACGCGTTACTTAGTAATTAACGCGTTACTGTAATTAAATTACTTTTCCACTGAAAAAGTAAAGTAACTAATTACTGTTCATTTTTAGGTTTTTAGTTACTTATAATGTACTTGCGTTACATTGTAAAATAATTAAACTCGCTGAATAATCTTACAAAATTTTATTAATTTATGTTCTAAAGGAAAAAGTAAACTCTGGCGCTTTAAAATCATCGTAGTGCAGATGCATGTGATAGCGCCGCGCGCCAGTTTGCTGCTAGTCATAAAGCGGAAGATGTGGGACTCAGCTGAAGCGAGTGGCTGTTTTACGAAATGAAAATATTCCCAGACAAGAACATTACATTAATCAATTTATTTTTCCTCATTGCGCGCCTGCATGCTGTAGCGCGCGGCTTTTTCAAGGCTATCGCGCTCCTTACATGGGCTGGTTTATGAGGATTACTATGAGAAAAGCTAGGATGACTACGCAGATGTGACAGAGGGAGTCGGCGAATTTAACATGACTGATGCTGCTCTGTTTACAGAGTAATAAGACACCTTTTGCTCGATTGGATCACAGGTAAACAAGAAAGACACAATCAAGTTCAAAAACATGCCGTATAAATCTTAAGCCTTTTGTCCACTTCTGGTCATACTGCACGGGCTTTCATTCTAATACCGCAAAAAATAATGCTTTTTTTTGTAAAGATTGCATGATCCTGCCTGATCGATAGATCTGCAGAATAATATTTAGGAAGGTTATATTAAATACTAAAAATTATTATGCGTGTAATTATTATAGTTTTTTAAAAAAAAATAGAATATAATGAAGATGATTCAGAAAACTAAAAGGCTAAACTATTTCATGTTTGACTCATATGTTTTATCTAAGTATTTATTATTTACAGAGTTAAATTTTTTTTATTTGTCCACTCAAGGTTTATAGGGATTTCAAGAAGTATTTAGTTAAGTTACTCATTGGGTAATTAAGTTACTTTTCAGACACAGTAATTAAATGAGTATTTCAAATACAATATTGATTAAGTAATTAGTAATTAATTACTTTTTTAAAGTAACTTACCCAACACTGCTTGTAATGACGAAGTAGGGGAGAGAGAGGCACAAAGTAATGCTGCGTTCACACCAGACGAACGCAGAGTTGCGTTGATAAAGTGGTGCGAGTTAAATGTGACATAGTTTTTAAGGTATTTGCTCAGGGTTAGCTATGGCATGCTTCTAAGTTTTTCACTACAGTGTCGGAAGACATCTTTCTGCCAAATATAATAAAAGTTCAGAGCACATTAGTCAATACAATAATATTTTAAAAATATAATTGGTTATATATAAATGTGTATTAACAGTTTAAAAAAATGGTTAAGGGTAGTGTTAGTTAAAACAGCCCTTTAAAGGGATAGTTCATCCAACAAATCCTGTCATAATTCTGTCATCTACACATGATAAGTTATTTTGAAGAATATTGGAAACCGGTAGTCATTAAAATTTGTAGTAGAAGAAAAAATAAATAAATAAAAACATAACATGGATGTTAATGGTCTCCAACATTCTCCAAAACATTTTATTTTGTGTTCAACAGACTAACAACAAAAAAATACTCAAATTGTTTTGGAACAAATCAAGGGTGATTTAAGGGTAATACAAATATGGTTGAATTTCTGGGTAAATTGTCCCTTTAACATTGATAAAACGATGGCTTGAGCAGTTAATGATGTTTATGTAATGCAAGAAACTGCTAAAAGCATTTTGTAACTTGTCTGTGTGTTCTTACAAGTCTGGGTCTTGTTTCCCTCAGGAAGCTCTTCAGATCCCCTCCAGCCATCAGTTCCAGCAGAATGAAGTGAGGCAGAGCCTGGAGACTCACACCAATGCACCGCACAATGTTTTGGTGACTAAACTTGCTGTCAGAGAAAAGGAAGAGAAATGTGGTCCTTTTGAGTTCTGGTAAATTATTATAAGGGATGATGTGCTTTATGTACCTACTTTTATTTAAATTTTTACCTGATTATAAGAGCTTCCATTAAAAAGTCCAGTTCATCCTGCTCAGAGCACACCTCAGGAAGGGTCTAATCAAAGAATAATTTAAAATTCAAATTAATCCACACCATTGATGACAACATAAGACAATCAATCAATCAACAAACCAACCCAGCAACCTCTCACTCACTCACTCACTCACACCACCAACCAACCAACCAATCAATCAATTAATCAATCAATCAATCAATCAATCAATCAATCAATCAATCAATCAATCAATCAAATCAATCACTTGCTAACTCAATCAACCAAACATCCAAGCAACCAACCAAGCAACCACTCACTAAACCGACCAACGGACCAACCACTCACACAACCAACCAATCAACCAACCACTCACTCAAACAATCAACCAACCCCTCACTCAACCAATCAACCAACCCCTCACTTAACCACTCAACCAACCAACCAACCAACCACCCACAAACCCACCCACACTAACAACCAGTCACTCAGCCAACCAACAAACCACAAACCCACCCACCCACACAACCAACCAACCAACCAACCAACCAACCAGTCACTCAACCAACCAACCAGCCAACTACTTACTCAATCACTCATTCACTCAACCAACTAACCAACCAACCACAAACCCACTCACACAACCAACCAACCAACCAACTAACTAGTCACTCACTCAACCAACCAGCCAACCCCTCACTCACTCAACCAACCAACCAAT
>CAIGQQ010002476.1:1542554-1556859 GCA_903798035.1 Danio albolineatus | reverse complement strand
TATATATATATATATATATATATATATATATATAAATGGTCAGTGATTTAAACACAAAATGCACAACATACAGTACCTGACAAAAGTATTGTTGTTTGGTATCAGAAGTGGCTTATATGAAAGGCAAAGGCCTCTAGATTACGTTTATTTTACCAAAATAAAATATAATCATTCCTTGATTATTAATTATTTAATTAGGACAGTAAGGTCTGACTTTGCTTAGACAAAAGACTTGTCACTTAAGAAAAAAATAATGTACAATATAGAATATAAAGTCATGGTGCAGTGGAAAAAAATAATTAATATTGTGTATGACTCCCATGAAATGCATCCACAAATCTCTGCAATGACTCAAATAACGTATTAATAAAGTCACCTGGAATAGCTAAGAAAGTGTTCTTGCTGGACTTCCAGAATTTATCAAGATTCTTTGGATTGATCATCAAAGCCTCCTTCCTCATCTTACCCCTGACATACTCAATAATGTTCATGTCTGGTGACTGGACTGGCCAATCCTGGAGCACCTTGACGTTTTTTGCTTTCAGGAACTTTGATATAGAGGCTGAAGTATGAGAAGGAGCGCTGTCTTGCTGAAGAATTTACACTCTCCTGTGGTCTGTAATGTAATGGGCAGAACAAATGTCTTGATAACTCAGGCTGTTGATGTTGCCATCCACTCTGCAGATCTCTCACACGCCCCCATAACTGATGAAACTGATTTCTGTGAGAATCTTGGGTCCATGTGGGTTCCAGTAGGTCTTCTGCAGTATTTGTGATGATTAGGAAGCAGTTCAACAGATGATTCATTTGACAAATCCACCGTCTGCTACCTTTCCAAGTGATCAACTAGAAGTTATTATTTGTTGCTATTATAACTGGGATCGACGACAAGACTTTTGTCAGGTAGTGAACTGTTCTGTTATCTTCTTCAAATGACTTGCCTGCTAGACTCATGTTTTGCTTAGCCTCTTAGACACTATGATAATATTCTCACAAATAGGATGTGACATAGTCTACTTACTGATCATAACACCAGAAACAGCCAATAGCAGGGCAGCAATGAGCGCAGAGGTCCCTACAGAGAGACCCAGTGCCAGATGAGACAAAGACGGCTGTGCGGGCAGCAGAGGCAGCTCTGTAACAAACACATAGGGACAAATATGCAGAATTAGGGAGAGATTGTTATATTTGTGTTTAACTCAGGAATATGTTTAACTTTGTTCATGTGTTTTGAAGGGACAAATCAGGAATTAAACCCAGGACCCATTACACGCTGAAGAAAATACCCTTAACCATGGATTGAATTAATATTGTAACACTATGTTTTGAAGTGTTTGTTTGATCATTGTTTTATTATGTTCTCAGTCTTGGCTCGCTGGTTATGATAAAATATGGCCAAAGCAGTCTTGAAAACTGTAGTCTCAACAAGAACAATTAACCCTTTCACACACTACTTCTAAATTCTCTGGCTGACAGCACTGATTGAATTTTTTTAACATGAACAGTATTTAGAACACATCAGTTTAACACTGGAACTACCAGAAGTCTATAGCTACTATAGCTAAGAAAACGCATCCACCCATACCTGTCAACATTGGGATGTGATAATAGAACAGATTTGCTTATTAAAATTATCAATTATAAAGATATAGAATCAAGTTATCAAATCTTGTTCATCTTTTCCTCACTGTATAACTTACACATTCTGAATAAAGAGCAGTGAATGAATCTCATGTATTTAGAGTTTTTGTTTTATTACATTAAATAACAGAGGTGCCACTGTTATAAATAACAGAAGTTTACATCTATCGTTATAATGAAAGCATTCGATTGCTTTCCTAACGTTTTATGCTCATTTAGGACAAAATTAGATGTGTTTGAAAAAACCCCATCAAGATTGACATCTTTAGATGTTATTATTATTGATTATGTGTATGTCTGTTCAAACGCACCCAAAACCCAGTATCCACTTTCGCTGTGCTTCTAATCATGTGTACAGAATCTGTTTGGGAAACAGCGTCTATTTATCATTACGGACGCGTCAGCTGACAGTCACAGACCTCTATATGACAGTTTTGAGGATCGCATAGGAGGAGCGACGGCACCTGTAATGAAAAGGAAAGGGAATCCCGCCGTTTTTATGTTTATTTCAGAGTGTTTCATGCCTAAATAAACCGAAAGCACAGAACAGATTTACATTTAGGAGCAAGGGGCGGCCCCTGGTGGTTTGGCCGTATAGGTTGCAAATAGGGAGGATCAGCTCTTTAATGTTTATTGACACCTGTCGAAGAACGACTGAAAATAGGGGAGAATACGGGAAAATACCTTTACGGGATGTTAGGGGGATTAAACTGTAAAATACAAGAGAATCCTGGGAAATACGTGGGGGCTAACAGGTATGCATCCACCATGGTGCTGTTTGTGTGTGTGCATGTGTGTGAGAATGAGAAAGAGCGCATCCGCCTCAGTGCTGTTTGTTTCGCTTGTCATAGTTGTCTGTAGCACCAGCTGGGTGTTTTTTTTGGAGGCATATTAAATCGCCATACATTTTACATTCTTCCTTGGCCCAATATGTACCTGCCATGTGTGTACGAAGAATGCTGATTTGATATATGAAACACAATGTAGTTTACAAATATATCGGGTGGATATGTTTGCAAATATGACTTTCGACTTTGAAAGAGTCACTGAAATGCACAGTACTTATTGCCACATTATATTGTTATGCTAATATGATACACGCCTTCAGTGATTTCCTGAAGATACTGTAAATAACAAAAAATAACACAACTGGAAAAACTACAGCATTCATGATGATCGATCTCACATGCAACAAGAGATCACGATGACATATGATGACTTGTGCATGTGCAGTGCTGTCCGATTTCTTAGGGGTACATGTTGACGCCCTTCACACTCTGTTTCAAGGGCCAAGGGGAAGGGGTACAAAAAATGGAATTGGGATTGGGCCTTGCTGAATAAGTATTAAGGAAAGCAATGTGGACTAACTATTCAAATAGATTCCAAGTTGACATTAATATATACCTAAAAATACACTTCAAGTGCACAGATGAAGAACACTTCTCTTTTTTTTCCTAAAAAGCATTCAGGGACAGATGAAATTTGCAATTTGCATTGAACAGATGCATAAACATTCTAAATTGAGGGCAATTCAGTTGCTAACAGAGATGTGCAGCAGTTTATTCTTCCCCCCTCGCTCTCTCTTTCTCACTCTCTCACTTCATAACCTGAGCTACAGTTCACAGTGATGACCTCTGTCAGACAGACTGTAAATGGTAAAGAATTGAGCTGGATTCCACTGAGGTAAGTGCCGCTCTTGAGAAAGAGCTTTGTCATTTTGAGAACACTCTTCCCAGACATTCATTTCGCCATTTTATGAGACAGTCGTTCTCCTAATGGCGGTGTGTGAAGTGTGTTATGAACAAACTAACCGGTGGAGTTGATGCAGGACACTCCGTCTGGGGCCAGCGTGAGCTCTTCATCACAGTAACACACCATGCCCTCAGAGGTCTCGTGGCAATCTCCCGACTCACAGTGACTGCAGTTCTGCACCGGGTTGATAATGACTTCACCGTTGCCTTCCATGCCTGGGAACAACATCACCATAAAACACGTGGTATAGAAGTAAAGCTTATAATTAGAGGGTTATTGGTTGTTAATCTCCACAATAGTCAGTATAATGATTGGGCCTTTAAGCAAGGCACCTTTAATCTAAGTGTTTCCAGGGGGATTGTTCCTGTACATTCCCTATTTTGTGCCTCTACTGTACTAGATGACTATTTATTTTAAAACGTTATGCTTTTGTTAATAGATGACATTTATTATAGTTAACATTTATAATATTCATTCATTCATTCATTTTCTTGTCGGCTTAGTTCCTTTATTAATCCGGGGTCACCACAGCGGAATGAACCACCAACTTTTCCAGCATTTTGTTTTACGCAGCGGATGCCCTTCCAGCCACAACTAATGGTAAACATCCACACATTCTTATTCACACATACACTACAGACAATTTAGCCTACCCAATTCACCTGTACCGCATATCTTTGGACTGTGGGGGAAACCGAAGCACCCGGAGGAAACCCACGCAACCTTGGGGAGAACATGCAAACTCCACACAGATATGCCAACTGACCCAGCCAAGGCTCGAACCAGCGACCTTCTTGCTGTGAGGCGAACGTGCTACTCACTACGCCACCGTGGCGCCCCATTTATAATATGTAACATTTTATTTTTTTTGTTAAATCTTTATCCAAGTAGCACCTTTTTTGGGATTCCTTCCTATATCCAATTGGATCATTGGTAGTATTTTATCAGTGTTGGAGCTGAACTTTGCAGGAAAGTAGAGTAGATCTCCAGGAACAGGGTTGAGCAGCCCTGGCCTATACAGTCTCTTATTTGAGCATCTATTAAATTACTATTCATTCACTTCTTTTCTTTTCAGCTTTCCGACTGCAACCCAACACTGGAAAACACCCATACACTCTTGAATTCACACACATACACTACGGCCAATTTAGCTTACCCAATTCACCTATACCGCATGTCTTTGGAAACTGTTGCACCCGGAGGAAACCCACATGAACATGGGGAGAACGTGCGAACTACACACAGAAATGCCAACTGATCCAACTGGGGTTAAAATCAGCGACCTTCTTGCTGTAAGGCGATTGTGCTACCACTGTGCCACGGTGACGCCTCTATTAAATAAAATATTATACCTCATGCTCCTTTCATTGATTATAGATAATGTTTATAATATTGAATATCTTATTTTTAAATGTTAAATCTCTTTTTGAGCAATTTAGGAACTTTTCACCACTTACTGACCTCCTGGAACCACATGAAGTGGAGCACATTGACATATTTTTTTTTTTTTACAGTTGAAACAGCAGGAATGCGGCATACTATACGATCATATCTGATTTTGCAGCTTGTAACATACATAGGTACATCAATCCTATCATATTATTTAGTCTTCATGCAGTAAAAATACTTTACTGTGTTACCTTTGAGTGGTTCAAGGTACATCTCGCCATCTGGACTTATATACGACGTTCCATCATCTCCATCCCTTCTGGGATCATTATCGTGCCACGCACTGCCCCCTATAACCACAGGAGAGACAAGCAATACCAAAATGACACAGAACTCAAAGAATGAAGATATTTGCTATCCAGGCTAATTGGAAGTATACGATTACATTTCTGTCTACACTGGTTACGTTTCCCAAAACTCTACTTACTAACTTACTTGTACTCAATTCTGTTATCGTATAGTGTTAACATCTAAGTGTAAATGGAAGATTAAAAATGCTCAAGCAACCATGTTGTTTCACTGTTTTTAAAAAGCATTAAGCTTTATTAAGAATTGTGTGTGTTTAATGAGACTCAAATTAAAATGTAGGCTGTGTCTGAAATCGCCTGCTACTGAGTAGGTACTGCATTTGAATTTGAATTTACTACTTGACCGTAAGAAATGTACATGTTATCTGCGCAATAGCCTAGTGGTTTGCGAGTTGACATACGGTGCGGTAGCACTTCAGGGACGTTTCCTGACCCTATGCCCCCTTCTCTCTCCCACTTCACCTCCTATCTGATTACTGTCCTATCTAATAAAGGCAAAAAGGCCAAAAATAAATCTTAAAAAAAAAAGTATGTGCTATATAATGTGAGTAGTATGGTTGGAACTTGGACATAATACATCTCCCATTTTGTTATGATCTTGTGACAACTACCCACGTCAGTTGCATTGATTCACTCCCATTTATGTATTATCTCACTGTGCATCATGGGATAGCATAGCATCCATGCGATGCACACTTCAGAATCTCGGCAGAAGTAGTAGGTCATCCGCATACTTCTCGCATATACTGTTTTTTAAAATGTATGAACTTGGACATGCTACTCGGCTTACATACTGATTTTAGACACCATATAGTATTGAAGTAGGCAATTTTGGACACAACCAATCTGCATCACAAGCACACTGTGGTAACAGCTATGAGGAAACTGATTTTATCAGAAAAGATATACCCATGAGGGTCATACTTTATTTTGATGGTCCGTTTGTTGAATTTAAGTTACATTGCAACTAGTTCTAGCAACTAATTATAAGTAGACTGTTAGGTTGAGGTTAGGGGTAGGGTAAGTTGACATGTGCTTGCAAAGTTTCTTAGTCAGTTAAATGTCCGTTGAATTTCTGCATCAACAGATATTAAGCAGACAGTCTACTAATACTCAAATTGGCCATCAAAATAAAGTGTTACCACAAACGAAGATTCATATGTACACATGATAATTTATGTATGAAGCAAACACATTTAATTTAAAACATGAACTGTGGAAAGTGTATATTTAATTCCTGAATGTTATATCAGTCAATTTTGAAAATTTTTGTCCTAATTTTTATACATATTTTTTGTTTGTTTCAGTTTTTTTTTTCCTGTAATATAAATAGCGGAATTTTAAATATGGCAGTCTTACACTAAAGCATTAAAAAGCACTAGTCTGTTTGCTCTTTGCTTATGTTAAAAACATTTTTCCTGTAGTATTTTCGTAAACTCATGACACGATTACATTATTTTTATGTGCAAATTTGAAGGTCAATGTGTCAAAAATGTTTGTGTTTATTTTAAAATCTTTTTGTCACTACTTAATTTTCTGCAGCCCCCAGTGAATGCATTTGCTTTATCTCCATTGTAAGGGAAAAAAAAAAAAAAAAAACTCAAAGCTGGGGGAAAAAAAAAGGCTTTGGTTCACAATTTGATGTCATCTTACACCATAGGTCCTTTACACAAAATTGTGTGATGAATGGTTTATAAATTAAACAAAAACAAAGATGAGAGAAGAAGTATCTAAGTCTAATAAAACAATGAGCACAGTATTCCACTGCTCATCTTGTTTAAAGGATTAGCTTAGGCTTTTAAGGGATTTTACCTTTATGGAATTCAATGCCTGAGGGTCTAGGAAATTGCCAGCTCTTCCTATAGTTAGCAGCAATCTGAGCTTTGCATAAATGTGAGCAAAGTCACATTTTCCAATAAGCCTGGGTTGGGAATTTAATGCAAAGATTGCTAACCTCTGTATCCTCCACCTCCTCCACCGGCCGTGCATGCTCCTCCACCACCTCCGAAACCTCCACGTGTTTTCCATCCCATTGCTTGACAGGGTTCCCCACCTTGACCTCCTAAAATAAGTGGCCTGCCACCTTGAGGAACAGGGGCACTGTCGTTCCAGCCTCCACCACCCCCTGAAATAAAGAGAGCCACAAAAGTGCATCATAAAAATGACACGGAAAGACTCTTGTGCCCCATTTCACGTTCTTTCTGTGTGGCTAATTAATTTCACAACAGGTGATGATGTGTGTATATATTTGCCTGCTTCCCCTCCATCAGTCAACAGATCTAAGTATGCAGAGTGGCACAGAGATGTCTCCAGGGAAAATAGCCTCCTGTGAACGTCCCTGTTCTTCTAAAGCAGGTCAGTGCTGTTGCTCAGCATGGAAATGTTCAAATAAAAATGTTGCAAATTATTTCAGACGTCAACGCTGTCCCATTTTGCTAACTCTCAGCTGATTTCTTAGCAGCAGCAGCAGCAAAAAAAAAAAAAAAAGTATAGAAATAAATTTAAAAATCCAGTCAGGTCATTGAGATTGAGGAACAAGTTTTGAAGGATATTGAAGAACATCTTGAAGAAAGGATTCAACTTCTGGTTGACTGGCTGGCTGATTGATTGATTGATCAATTGATTGGTGAACTCATTGATTGATAGATTGGTTGGTTGATTTGTTAATTGATTGGTTTATTGATCGATTGGGTGCATCATTGCTAGGTGATCGCTAAGTCGTGGTCAAGTCAAGTCATATCAAGTCAAGTCATCTTTATGTCAAGAGTAATTTTGTTTTACAATGTATCTGCAGCTTAGCTTAGTTCTAACTCTAATTAAACACACAGGATCAAGCAAATTAAGTCCTTCAGGCTTGTTTGAAACCTACAGTTAAGTGTGAAGAAGCAGGGTTGGAAGTAAACTCTACCCCTGACATTGATGAACAGGAACATGGATGAACAGACACAACAATACTGTAGTAGTGGTACAGAATGCTGCAAAGAACTCACATGAGTCACTTCAGTTTAGTAGGATTGTCAAAATGAAGGATGATCCACTGAAGAGCAGCTACACCAGCCCTGGCCAGAGCAAGCCAGAGGTGACAGTGGAAAGGAACCATTGTTCTACCAATTGAAAACTGGAGAACAAAACTTGGGAGGAACCAGGCTCATTTTGGGCAACAGTTATCATCTGTGACAATGGAAATGAGGCAAAGGGGCAGTCGGTGGCCTTGAGAATAATGAGCATCAATCATGGTGAAGGTGCAAGTGCGAGTAGGTCCCAGACGGGATCACAACTACTGTAGTTGAAGGAGATCTATGTGAAGACTCATTTTACGCTGATCTCTTTGCAGGAATCAGTCTTGTCTTGCTAACACTATTGCTATGATGTTTGGATGGTTGTTCCTGTGGTGAAACTTACTGTACCTTTAATGACTTTTATGCTGTGCCATCTGTGTATACCCTGTATACTCTGTTCACTGGCACTATATGAGTCATGAATTGTGGGAAAGAGAATTCAACATTAAGGGCATACTCACACTATGTACAGTTTCCTTGAACTGGCCCGAAGCACGCTTGTCCCCCTCCTGCCTCCCCCGACGGCCCGCACTCACATTACATTCAGGCCTGAGCACGCTTTTGTCATCGATGAAGCGCTGGTTACTTTAAGAGAAGCGCTCTCGCTTGGCACAGTAAAGATTACTTTATATCGTTTTAGTCGTTTGGGATGCAGTGACACAGTCAGATATTTCGCCAAACAGATCAGCCACTTTTGACGCTCATAAACAATCATAAAATCTTTGTGCTGCAGGAATTAGGAGGTTTGCTGAAGGTGCAGCTGTCGTGCAGTGAGGGGTTTGCGTCTTTAATAATCGACGACAGTTTGCATTTATTAAAAAGTAAGAATGATTAATAAATCCATATCAATCAGTCCTGTAAAAGCCACGTCTTGTCTTTAGTTTTGGGCTCAGGTGCGCCTTGCACTCACACTACAAGCGCACCTCTTCTGAGCCGAAGTGAACCGCGCTCTGGCACACCTCATCCAAATGATCCAGGGCCGGCCAACTGAATTGCGCCTGAGCTTGATTCAGAGCACTCACATTTCTCAAACGATCCAGGAAACAGGCCTGGGCACAGTTTGGATAGAATAGTGTGAGTGAGCCCTAATATTCACCATGTTTTTATGCAGTCCTTTAAGAAAGCAAAATTATGTGATGGGGTCTAGGACTAAAATAAAAATACATATTCTTATAACATTCTGAAAACGTACTGCTATATACATTTCTGGAGAGCACCAAATACGTCCCATGAGCTACATTTTTTCCATTTTAGTTTATGCAAATCCACCAGAAGCCGCTGTGTATGCTTTTTTAGATCTCAATTTTCTCTCGCGAGTGCTATTCATGCCTGCTGTTCTCACATAAATCCACCAGAGGCCACTGTCGACTGACTGACTGACTGAATGATTGACCAATCGACTGACCCACCCTTCTCCTTCCCTAAACCCAACCAATAGTGTTTTAAAAAGCACAGATTTTCCACTTTCCTAAACTCAATCGACAGTTTTAAAAAGCAATCCAGAAAAACAAAAGCCCTCGTTTGATTTTTGCCACGTTTTCAGATTTTAACACATTCCCACCCTGTTATTTACTTGTTTATTTTATTTTTTGGCTTCTGTTTTTTGTCCTATCCTCTTTCTGGAACCGTTCTTTGAAACCTGTCATTGTGGTTAACTCCTCTCTGCGTCTCAAATCCATCAATGTACATGACAAACTAACTGGACAAACTGGTAACAGCGGGAAAGCCATCCACAAGGAGGTAGGCGGTCAGCTGGTAAGCGCGAAAAGGAACGGTGTCATACCATCTTGTAGCATTAATTTTAAAGACGAAATGCATCCATACATTAGTGTATTGGGCTACATTTTCAGAATGAGCCTACGTTGAACATACCCCCACCAGAAATGTTGATATGTTGAAAAAAATAAAACCTCAAGAGTAAGTGTGGATCATGATAAAGTGTGGATTAATATGGATCAGTAACTCGTACAAGTAAATCTAGTTTCTAATTCATTCATGCCCTGATGGCAATGATGGAAACATATGACTAGAATTTGTAGTCAAGGTTTTTGTGCTGGGCTGTCAGACCCCTGAAGCAGTAAATAGAGCTCAATGGGGGATCTGGCCTTTGAAAAGAGCGTCACTGATAGAAGCCATACTGAGTGCTCGACAGGAGACCAACAGTCAGAGCACCCACAACACAACTGCGCATTCAATTGCTAAGATTTATAAGCAGGGCACATACAGTATATCATTTCCATGATTACTGTACTGTTTTATTACCGTCCAATCAGTTGCATGACCTTTTTTTTGAAGGATCTCAAGAATATCCAATATTCCAAGACTAATTTGAAGATTCAATCTCATTCTGGCATTGCTATAGGGATTTTGAAGGAACCACCTAAAAAAAATCATATTCAATCTCAGACTAGATAAAGGGCTATGTTGATGCAAAGGCAGAAGGAGAAAATTATTATGTCCATGCCCAGGAAAACAATAGCTTGTGGGAGCAGTTATTTATTTATTTATTCATTCTTTTTTTCCATCAATCACTCCTGGCAAACAAATACATAGTTCCAGCGATAGACATAAAGCTAAGCTATAACAGTGCAGCACCATTGTAAGAGGTCTGTTGCAAGGAGTAACATTAGACGAGTAGATATCATGCTGAAATTAATCAAGATTGTTCATGGAGGCAATTTGCATTTAATTAAGGATTGTAGGGTGGGGGGTGGGGGGAATCACTAATCACTGATTCTTGTGCAAAGCAATATCCCCCGATAACGTTTTATCATGAGGTGTTTTATCATACATTCTTTTATAGGGATGATTCAATCAGTACTTTTGTTAAATTACCTGCAGTTCCTGATTTTCCATTCCAGCCAGGTATGCTGGGATCCCTGTCCATCACTTCCTCAGGGGTTTCAGATTGGCTGCTGTATCCACGGCCTCCACCTCCCGCTGCTATCAGTAGTGGAATGTGGACTCCATTCAGCACCTGCGGGAAACAGGAATTGATCTTCGCGTTGTCAATTAACATGCACATGTGCAGGTTGATAACAAAATGTTACTGTGTTGTAATTTGTGCAATGGTGTAATGAGTGGTTCAAAATATATATTCTATTTAGTGTCACCTTGAAGACATAGGTGCCTCCCCCTCCACCGCCGCCACCTCCCTTGAGCTGAGTTTTATTGATGGAGGGCCCTTGTTGTTCCCTGCAGATCCGCTCCATAGTAGGCACCACCTATGACAGGTAAGATAAGATGAAGTGATATGCAATACAATAAAAGAAAATGAAATAAGATAAATCAAAACGAAGAAAAGCAAACAAAAACTCTCACAGAATTTATAATAATAATAATAATAATAATAATAATAATAATAATAATTATTATTATTATTATTATTATTATTATTATTATTATTATACAAAAACTAATTAGAAAATGACATATTCTAAAAAAATACAAGCAAAAAGTAAATAAAACAAAAGCTATTAATTATTTTCTACTATTGTTACATTCTATGACGTATATTGGTTAGGAGTTCTTTGTGTGCGTGTTCACTTTCTCAAGTGTTTCCCAGATAGTTTCGAGTGAAAGTTGGTTGTGAGGATGGAATAGATCATTTTTATCTGTTTATTTATTTTTTGTTTTGATTATTACCTTCTCTTCAAACCTCTAAGAAAAGGAATAGGTCGTAACAACTGGGGGCTCGTCCGGGATATGAACCCACTCAAATTGAGAATAATACCTCTAGACCACTATTATACTAATATATTGTACATGTTTCACATTTTTAAACAATAACAAGGAGACACATTCGTAGAAAACTAAAATAAGATGAAAGTTAAACAAGACAATTTTAACCAAACACAAATTTAAACAAAATACACACACACACACAGACACAAAAACACAAACCATAAATAGCATCAAAAAAGCACACACAACAATGAATAAATAAATCAATGAAACCAAACAAATAATGAATAAAAAAATGGGGGAAATAAAACAAAAAAAACCAACAAAAGCAGCGAACAAAACAAATAATGGCTTAAAACAAGCAAGCAAACAAACAAACAAAAGAACAAAATAAATGAACACACAAATAAATAAATAAATAAATAAATAAATAAACGAATAAACACATAAAAAAAACAAAGAAAGAAAGAAAGAAAGAAACAAACAAATAAATAAAGAAATAATTTATATACTTGTCATTTTCATCCTTTAATTTTATACAACAACGATGAGACACACTAGAAGAAACAAAATAAATAAAACACAAAACAAAACAAAAGGCAAAAACTAAATTAAAAAAAATACAATAAAGTACACATCAAAATAAAAATAAAATCAAATAATGCATGACAAATATAAAAAACAAACAAACAAACAAACAAACAAACAAGCAAACCAACAAACAAACTTTGAAAAGCTTTATTCCTCCCAATTGGTATTGCTCACATTAGGGCAAGCATCCTCTCCTTCCTGTCCCACAAGAATATAGAGCAACTCATCCTTCTGTAAGAGGAAGTCTCCGGTCATGTACACCCCATGTGACTTGTGAACTGCCAGGACACTGCGTCCACCAGCTGCTCCATATGCCGTGATCCTAAACCCAAGACAAAGGAGTAACCAAACATTAAACAGATGCTTTCATTGAAAGTAATTATAGAGCACTTATATACTTCTCCTGGAGTGACCTGGGGTTAAGTGCCTTTCTCAAAGGCACAATGCCAATGACTCTTGACTTTATTTCTACAGGGATTAAACCAGCAATCTTTTAATTTCCGCAATATCATTGAACTTTGAATGACATGAATACTCAATTTCAGTTGTTTAATACTTACATAAACATACTAATGGCCCGTTTCCTCTGAGTGGTACAGTATGGTATGGGTTGCTAGGCTTTTATGCTTAATGTGTTTTTATTCGACTGTCAAAATACCAAAAAGTGAACTGCACCAAATCACTTTTTGGGTGCCCTTTCCAAGGGTCACCTAGCACAGTGGTTCCCAACCTTTTTTCCAGGAGACCCCTATTTTAACCCTGACATTTTTTTAAAGACCTCCTTCCCCCCTGGATTTACCAACCATCTGTGGGTGTCTGGTGATGTGATGTGATGTCTCTTTAGTTTGCAGGGATTCATGCATTCATTCACTAGTCGGTCACACTCAATTCTCACCTTGTCCAATGCTTCTATGAAATCGAATTCAAGATAACTATCCAAATAAATCCATGCTTTCTTTATTGCACATTCACTTTTATCTCCTCCTTGGCGCTTTTGCTATATCTTCTCTTTGGAGCGTCTTTTTCTAAAAAAATTGCTAACGTAAGCTCTGGGCTACACTCCCACTCTCGCGATGCGCTGTAATATTCCCGACATTAATGAAATCTCTTATCTTTCTATATTTGATTGATTATTTATACATATATATATTAGGGCTGTCAATTGGGGCGCCACGGTGGCCTAATGGTTAGCACGTTCGCCTCACAGCAAGAAGGTCGCTGGTTCGATCCCCGGCTGGGCCAGTTGGCATTTCTGTGTGGAGTTTGCATGTTCTCCCCGTGGTTGCGTGGGTTTCCTTCGGGTGCTCCGGTTTCCCCCACAGTCCAAAGACATGCGGTACAGGTGAATTGGGTAAGCTAAATTGTCCGTAGTGTATGTGTGTGAATGAGAATGTATGAATGTGTTTCCCAGAGATGGGTTGTGGCTGGAAGGGCATCCGTGGCGTAAAACAAATGCTGGATAAGTTGGCGGTTCATTCCGCTGTGGTGACCCCGGATTAATAAAGGGACTAAGCCGAAAAGAAAATGAATGAATAAATGAAAGGGCTGTCAATCGATTAAAAAAATAACTAATTAATCACACTTTTGTCTGTGATTAATCATGATTAACCACAAAAAGACGTATTTATTACAGAAATAAAAACACAGGCATGTAAGTGCCATTTGAATTTTAAAACAATCAATGCCAATAACAAACAAAACATTTTCCATGTTGGATTCTAAGTGAACTACAAAAAAGTCCAAAATACAGGCACTGCAAATATTGAAATTGGAAGAAAATAATAATAATAATAAAGTATTGAATACAAACAATTGTATTCA
>CAIGQQ010002476.1:1503088-1514632 GCA_903798035.1 Danio albolineatus | reverse complement strand
AATCAATCAATCAATCAATCAATCAATCAATCAATCAATCAATCAATAAACAAACAAACAAACAAACAAACAAACAAACAAACATCATTAATATTAAAAATAAGTTAACTTAATTGTTTTTGCAAATTGAAATGGATTGAACATGGAATAATTAAGTTGTTCAGAAAAAAAAACATCACTAATTGTGTTGATTCAGCTCATTTTAAATTAGTTTAAGCAGCAAAACATCATTTTTAATTGTTTACTTCCCATGCACTTGTTCAAAACCTATTAAACTGTCTTTCTTCTGTTGAGCATAAAGGAAGATATTTTGAAAAATGCTGGTTGCTGGAAACCTTTGACTTCATCATCCAAAGTGTTGTACAGTATATTATTATTATTTTTTCGACTATTGAAGAAAATGTGTCCCAGCAAGCAGCATTCATTCTCCACAACAAAGAAACTCATCAAGGTTTAAAACCGCATGAGGGAGAGTTAACAATGAGTTCATTTTCATTTTAATGGGAACTATCCCTTTAAGCCGACAATAAACTCTGTTACGTTAATAATTGCTTGTTGACATGCAGTTGAAAAGTTGCATACATAAAGTGAACTTTGGAGATAAAATATTGCCTGAAACACATTCCTAACACCACAGAAGTAGACATCCACCTCCAATGGTGCCAAGACATGAGTTCATGTTTCTTAATTACTATGACAATCCACTTGAGCTTCTGCATTGTTCCAATTGTCAGCTCCCCGTGAAGACAAATCATCCCTTTCCCCCGAACGTAGCCGCTCAGACAATACTGGGACTCTATGAAAAATGCTACCTCTCATCTCAATTCCTTAATCATCTCTTTTAAAAATCCTCATCTGCCCCCACAAAACTCCTGCACTGCTCTGACTGGAGTTGGCATCATTCATCACAATTCATGCTCCCTCCCATGATGCACCATATTATCTGTCCTCCCCTTTCAGGAATCAAGAAGCAAGTCTATCTGTTAAAATCATTCCCCTGAGACACGCTGCTCTTCGTCTCATGCAAAAAGGAGTGTGATGGTTTGCATTTTATAACAAACAATGCTTAAATCAGGTAGTACTCTTAATTAAAACATGTCTGAAAACTACTATATGTGTATATTTATTCACCTTTCAGTTGCAAATATAGATGTTCTTTCAGAATGCAGTGCTATATTTTGTTGTTATTTATTTTCATTCATTCATTCATTAAAGATTATGTCATTCATTCATCCATTCATACTTTTATTAAATTATGACATTCATCCATCCGAAAATTCATTTATTAAATGCCATACTTAATTGATTGATTGATTGATTGATTGATTGATTGTTTAATTGATTCATTCATTCATTAATTTATTCATACATACATACATGCGTACATACATACACACACACACACACACACACACTTACTCACTCACTCATTTATTTATTTGTAAAGATCATAACGCTATTCATTCGTTGATGATCATAGGGGTATTCGTTTATTACTTTATAAAAGAACTTAATGGAATTCATCCATTCATTCATTTGTAAAGATCATAATGGCATTCATTTATTAATTAATTAAACATCGTAATGTCATTCATTCAATTATTCATTCAAATCCCTCACTCACTCACTCACTCATTTAATCATTCATTTATTCATTTATTAATTTATTAAATAATTCATTAATTCATTCATTCATTCAAGATCATAACAGCAATTACTTATTTATTTATTAATGGAATTCATCCATTAATTAATTTATTAAAGATCATAATGACATTCATTCATTTATTTATTTATTCATTCATTTTTAATCATAATTTAATGATTCATTCAAGATCATAATATCATTCATTAATTCATTCATTAAATATCATAATGATTCATTTTTAAATATACCAATTTCACTCATTCATTCAAGATTATAATGTCATTCATTCATTTATCAAAGATCATAATCACATTTGTTCATTCTAATATATCTAATATCAAATTGACATTTATTCATGCATTCATTCATTCATTCATTCATTCATTTATTAAAGATCATAAAAACATTCCTTCATTCATCTATGCATTTATTAAAGATTGCAATGTCATTCATTCATTTTATTAAAGATCATAATGTCATTCATTCATATATTAAATATTGCTGTGGCAGTTATTCATTAATGAATTAATTCATTCATTAATTTGTTCATTCATTAATATCATAATGCCATTCATTCGTTCGTTCGTTCGTTCGTTCGTTCGTTCGTTCTTTCGTTCTTTCGTTCTTTCGTTTGTTCGTTTGTTCGTTTGTTCGTTCATTCATAAATATCATAATGCCATTCATTCATTCATTCATTCATTCATTCATTAATATCATAATGCATCCATCCATCCATCCATCCATCCAGCCAGCCACCCATCCATCCATGCAGCTATTCATTCATTCATTCATTCATTCATTCATTCATTCATTCATTTATTATTATAATGCTATGCATTCTTTAAAGATCCTAATGGCATTCATTCATTGATTCTTTTTTTTTTTCCCCCAAATGAGTATTTCAAATGCAGGGCTAAAATGAAAAGAAGCTATCAAGTTCAGTATAAAGTAAAGTTTTAAAACAAATTTAGATAAAAAAAAATATAATAGTATAAAATAAACTTATTTAAACCATATACATCTAAAATTTGAAATTCTAAATAACACTGTCAAAAAATTACATAATGCAATACACAAACTGCTTGGTCTGTGCATTTGGTGAATTTTAACTTTACCATCAATGAGAAGTTACAACTGATTTGACTGCAGCAGAATACACTGCGGTAGACAGCTTTGGCTTGAGGTCAAAGACAAGATTTCTTGAACTGTCAGAAAGTAATCCTTTGCTCCAGGGTGAACTGTCACTCAGCAGTTTTTAGAACCTGCCAGGACAATCACGAAAAAGCTTAGTCATCGCTCATTAAACACCTTCAATACCTCTCCATGTCCAATTGACCAGTTACGATCAGTCACGTGATCTTGAATGGAGTTCTTCGACTAATTGCGGATTTAAAATTAGCATAAACCAAAAGACATTATTTTCAGTGTAATAACTGTAAGACAAGGGCCTGTTTCAACATTCATCCATTCATTCATCTTCTTTTCGGCTTAGTCCCTTTACTAATCTGGGGGTTGCCACAGCGGAATGAACCGCCAACTTATCCAGCATATGTTTTACACAGTGGATGTCCTTCCAGCTGCAACCCATCACTGGGAAACATCCAGACACACTCATTCACACACATACACTACGGACAGTTTTAGCTTACCCAATTCACCTGTATGTTACCACAATGTTCACCACGAATGTCTTTGGACTTGTGGGGGAAACCGGAGCACCTGGATGAAACCCACGCGAACACAGGGAGAACATGCACACTCCACACAGAAATGCCAACTGACCCAGCTAAAGCTTGAACCAGCAACCTTCTTGCTGTGAGGCGATTGTGCTACCGTGTTGCCTCATATATATTTATATTTTTGCAAGTCGGAAAAACTAATATCTAAGTAATATGATTATTATATCGACTAAACATGACTGCTGTAAAATATATTTTTGTGTGAACCAGAAAGAAGAGATGATGAGTCAGGAAGGTTAGACTTAATAACATTAATTCATGCCCATCAGTCAGGTCTCAGACAACAGATAATTCTATACGAAATTAATATTCAAGCATATCACTCCAGCTTTCTAATAATGATTATAGGGTAAACAATAGCCCCTTTTACACACAGAAGTTTCCAGAAACAGGTCTGTATGGGTGAACAGCATACCTGTCAACCCTCCCGTATTTCCCGGGATTCTCCCGTATGTTACAGTTCTATCCCGCTATCATCCAGTAAAGGTATTTTCCAGTATTTCTCCCGTTTTTTCAGTTGTTCTCCGACGAGTGTCATTAAACATTAAAGAGCTGATCCTCCCTATACGCAACCCATACCGCCGAACCACCAGGGGCCGCCCCTTGCTCTTAAGTCTGTTGGAATCTGTGCTTTCGTTTTATTTAGGCATGAAATAAACATAAAAACAGCGGGATTCCCTTTCCTTTTCATTACAGGTGCCGTCGCTCCTCCTGTGCAATCCTCAAAACAGCCACAAAGTGGTGCGTGACTTTCAGCTGACGCGTCCGTAGTGATAAATAGACGCTGTTTCCCAAACGGATTCTGTACAATCGAATAGAAGCAGAGCGAAAGTGGATACAGGGTTTTGTGTTTGTGTTTGAACAGACATATACACATAATTAATAATAATAACATCTAAAGATGTCGATCTTGATGTTTTTTTTTTTCAAACACAACTAATTTTGTCCTAAATGAGCATAAAACGTTAGGAAAGCAATCGAATGCTTTCATTATAACTATATATGTAAACTTCTGTTATTTATAACAGTGACACCTTTCTTATTTAATGTAGTCAAACAAAATTCATTCACTGTTCTTTATTCATAATGTGTAAGTTATACAGCGAGGAAAAGATGACTAAGATTTGATAACTTGATTTTATTTCTTTATAATAGCTCATTTTAATAAGTTAAACTGTTTGCAAACGTAAACTACTAAATTTTCTTTTGTAGATAAAAAAAATAAGGAAAGAGGAGATGCCTTATTTTTACATCCCAATGTTGACAGGTATGGAACAGGCTCTTTTTGAAAATACCGGTACATTTGTTCCTGCAATTTTCCGGAAAGAGATGTTGTGACAGAGAATGCTGCTCTGTGTGAACGCAGAAGGAAGATTGCTGGAATGAGCGCGTTCAAGCTTAGAACGCGCTGACGCGAGTCGTCTACTTCAGCCAATCAGAAAGTTCAGACGCATTCCCATCTGCGCTGTTTATGAAAATAAAAGCCTTTGAATATTTTTTGAGACACATTTAGCTGCTAGTTGTTACTCAGATAACTTTTCTATGTTCCTTTTTAAAGCCAACTGTGGAAATTATCAATCAAATGCTTATGATAAACCGTTGTTTGTTTACCTTCAAGCTCTGCTTCAGTTGCTTGATGCGTGTGCACTGAAGCAGCCGATGAGCTCCAGCAGACACACATACAGTATGTACATCTCGACATGCGAAAGTGTTCCTCTACATGTTTTCATCGAAGATGTTCACAATACTTTTCCAACCACAGAATTTGTAATGTAGTCAAATGTATAAACATTTAGCTGTGGGTCGCACTTCTGTCTTTGGATGTCTTTGGGACAAAGCAGCTGCATGAATGCTAAAGCTTTAAATGAAAGTGAAACCATCAACAAAAACCTGACCCCTTCTCGGTTTACAAACACAAGCGCAGAGGTTTCAAGGTCATTCATTCATTTTCTTTTCGGCTTAGTCCCTTTATTAATCCGGGGTCGCCACAGCGGAATGAATCGCCAACTTATCCGGCATTTGTTTTACGCAGCGGATGCCCTTCCAGCCACAACCCATCTCTGGGAAACACATTCATACATTCTCATTCACACACATACACTATGGACAATTTAGCTTACCCAATTCACCTGTACCGCATGTCTTTGGACTGTGGGGGAAACCGGAGCACCCACGCAACCACGGGGAGAACATGCAAACTCCACACAGAAATGCCAACTGGCCCAACCGGGTCCTGCCCCAACCGGGGATCGAACCAGCGACCTTCTTGCTGTGAGGCGAACGTGCTACTCACGCGCCACCGTGGCGCCCGGTTTCAAGGTCATTTCTGGTTAATGATGTCAGAATTTACCGGTATTTTGGAATGGATGTCTGAATGGGCTTTTCCGGAAAAATCCCGGAACATCCTTGCCTGTGTGAACAGTGATTGAATTTTTAATTAATTTATTTATTTATTTTTTCAATTTACTGTTAAAGTAGTTTCAGAAATTTTCGTTCGGGGGTGGGGGTGTGTACTGTATACATGGTTCATACACATGCTTACTACTAAAATTCCATGACTTTCCATGATTCTTCCAAGAATTTCAAGTAATATTTTCATAACCTTACCATTATCCTACATGCGGTGTCTACATATACGTGGTTAAAAAAAAAAAAAAAAAAAAAACAACGATCCAACAATGATCCTTCAAATGTATTGCAGCATATCGTAAAGCATGCAACAATCTATGTAGTTTAACTTAGTATTTATAGCTATGTAAAATGTATTTAGATAATGCATTTAGATAAGTGATTGGTCAAGGACAGAAAAAGAAGTGAAGACAACTAACATATATTCAATTATACAGATATCTGTTTTTTTTTTTTTTTTTTTTTTAACTTTGTGGGTTTTTCTGTTCTTCCTAAAGTTTTCCAGGCCTGGAAAATGCCATGTCAAAATTCCATAACTTTTCCAGGTTTTCCATGACCGCATGTACCCTGTGTATAACAACAATTAAAGATTTTTACAGTCCTGTGACGGATGTGTTTAGGGTTGGTTTATTTATTTATTTATTTTTTTGTTGCGCACTGCACGGGTCTTTTTCTTGTCCCGCCTTCTTGTGGTGTTTTCTGTTATTCCAAAAGCTCCCATTCCAATGAGATCAATGCTCTGATTGGCTGCTGGTCATAGAGGCTTATAAAAAGGAACTTCCGGCAGGGTTCGGGGAGCTCATTTGTGGTGCGATGGTTTCTGAGAGTGGAGCCCCTGGATACACCTTTGGGCGACGACCAACATAACATTTAATCTTGTGCCATTGTTTATGCGTTTAATATTTGAGAGTTTGAGCTTGTAGGAGTGGCCTGCCGATTTATTTGGTTACTTTTGACTTCATGGCTTTGGCTTCATGTATTTTTCTTTAAATATGTATATGCTATTTAGTTCATTTACTTTGTAGATTCTTTTTATGAGGTTATTTTGGCCTGTGGCCACCCTGAAGAGAGGCTCTTTTAAAATATTATTTTTCTATAATAAATCTATTCAATTACTCTCAATTGAGTGTCTGAGTTTGGTTGTCAACCGAAGGGGATTTTTTTTTCGGTAAGTTCTTGTTTTGGGAAATCCACCACCCACAACATTTGTTTTTCAGTTTACTATGCCCAGGTTGTTTTCCCCTAGACTCAGGGCGTAATGGTTGGGGTAGGGCTGGATGCTAATAAACTACAATTTATTGGGTTATTTAATAAATAACATAGATAATACTCGGTACAACTACTGTTTTTACATTACTGTGAAGGTTAGGTTTAGGGTTTGGATAGGGGTAGACGTTAATAAAAAAACAATTTATTGGTAATTTAATAAAATAATATGAATAATTCTCGTAACTTTCGGCTACAACTGCATCTAATCTAGCAACAAGCTCAGTAGAGCTTTATATCTAGCAACATGTCTGCTGTCAACTCTTTGTTTTTTTTTTTTTAATTCCACAGTGCTGCACACAGGTTGAAGCTTCTTTTGGTCCCCATCTAAAATTGACTTATGATCATCCTGATGTGACTTTCATTGATAGTGACAGTATAGAAAGGACAGGGAATAATGAGGGTAAATTGAGGGTAATGAGACTGGGAAATAGCGCAAGCCAGACTCAAGCCTGTGTTGCTCAAATCCGAACCAAGGCCGGACATTTTAAGAACGGAATCCTAACAGTTGTGTGTTGGTATTCCAATATCACATGTACCCTGAGGTCTGAACCAATTCAGATGAAGCTGGAAGTGTTAGCGGTTTCCTGCCCACTGTCAGTTTCTCTTAAAGGGGATGTCAGACGAGCACCTTTATATGTGTGCTTTGTAGTCTAGATAGCAGCACTTATTGGAATGCTGCAGGGAAGACGATAAATCAAACATGTGCAAACTTGTAAAATTGTCCTGACACAATGGGAGGCAAGAACGTGTTGAAATTGCAGTCACTCTGGAGCCGCTCTAAAGAAAAGATATTTAAAATCTCATGCCACATTTGTGAAGCAGGTTGATTTTATTGTCTTATATGACAAAAAGAGTAATTTTAGCATTTGTATGAAATCAATTTATGTGTCTTTATGTATATGAAGCCCTAAAACTAACATGTTTGTGTGTGTGTAGGTGTGTTTATGCAATGCGTGTGTATGTGCAATCATTCTGAAGAGTGTCAACTTTATTCTGCAATTCAAAAGCTCTTATTCTTTTGATTTGTTAGTCACTACAGAGTAATAACCAGAAGAACAATAAACTGAAAACATTAAATTTAAGGACGCCGTTGAAAAAACACCCAAAATTTTTACTACCCACCTATGTAATTTTTACCCGCATAATCAAATTCAAAACCGCCTAATTGGATGGGAAATCTGGCAACACTGAACACAGCACTAAGTGAATGAAAAAATTCAGCTGAGAATTAAATCTGAAAGTGCACTGTGTTTAAAACTATTGATTCTTTGGTGAAATAGTTGACTCAGAGTGGAATAAATGAATCGAGTTGGGTTCGGATCTTTTGTTTCATCGCATCGACGTCGACACAGTACATCACCAGATATGTAGTTCCGAAATTGTGAACGCGCTTTGCCTTTGACATTAGTGGAGGTGAGGGGGATAACAGGACTAATCATGACGCTTAGATGACGATCACTAAAAGATGAAGATTCGGCTGCAGGGAATAAAGGGTTAAAAGTTCATTTTCACAAACAACACCACAGTATAGCCAACCATGTGCTGCCTTTGTTCCTGTCATTTTTCTGATGGTTGATACAATAACCTACACTGCAACGATTCGCCAGCCGTTTGCTATTGGATGAGCAGCAGAGACTATCTGACTTTGTCAGACTTTGACAGGGACATTGTCAGTAACTGTTACAGTTCAAATGGACCAGTTTCTTCTTCCTCCGGATCATAACATGTAAGTGTTATTAAAATTGTTTTCTCGTTTTGTGTAGTTTGCAAAATATGTGTTTAATTGTGTGTTATAAGTTGTAATCGCCCCACACGGCTTGTAATCATGTATCTATTATAGATCAGTGCTTGTACTGTATCTCTTAGGTTAAATCTTTATTGGGTTGTTCACATCTAGCGTCCAAAACCATGTTAAAAACGTGATGCGTGCTTCTTTCTTTAGCAATTTAAATATGTTTCTGAGCTCGTGATCCTCTGCTGTTTGTCTTTGCTATGGCCACCATCAGCTGGTCCTCACATGTGCGGCGTGGTCAATTTTTAAAATAGTTCTACTTTTGCCTCTGTGTGGATTAATATTGAAGGTGTGTCATTATTACTTCGGGTTAGGTTTAAAAGTAGAGTTATATACTGGTGTCTGACTGCATTGCTTTATTGCATTCCTGCATTGGGCTCTCACATACTTTCTGCTACTTTATACTGTAGCCGTGGTGGGCATTTCTCTGTGTCTCGCGCTGAACGCAGTCAACCAATGGGCATAACGTTGTATATAGTAATACACCTGTACATACACTTGTCAATTTGTATATTTGCATTTAACACTTACTTCTATTTTTTGAATATATTTATTATCTGTTTTTTGTCCTGTCTCTGTAATTCTGTTGCACTGTAGAAGCTCTGTCACGAAAACAAATTCCTAGTATGTGTGAACATACCTGGCAATAAAGCTCTTTTTGATTCTGATTCGGATTCTGAATCACAATAGATTGGGTCATCAGTCAAATCAGTGCAGATTAGCTTCACGCTAAGGAGGGGTTTGGGAACAAATGAATTGTTGAACGAATCATATGGGAGTCTCTTGGATAATTAGGTAAAAATAAATGCATTTTATGAGACAATAAAGGTCTTTTTTTTTGACCTTGCACGCATATCAGCATGTTGTTGGAGACCCCCAAAACCAAAATATGACATTTTTAATGCAACATAGGGGCTTTTTAAATTGCATAACTACTAATCACAACTAGTCGTTCATATGTTATATGTTAAAATGCTAAAATGATTTTATATAAACAAATATATTCATTCATTCACTCACTCATTTTCCTTCAGCTTAGCCTCTGTTTCAGAGGTTGCCACAGCGGAATGAACTTCAAACTATTCCAGCATATGTTTTACGCAGCGTAAAGTATTGGAAAACCCCTGTTCACACTCATTCACACACATACTCATACACTACAAACAATTTAGCTTACCTAATTCACCTATACCGCATGTCTTTAGACTGTGGGCGAAACCAGAGCACTAAGAGGAAACCCACACTAACACAGGGAGAACATGCAAACTCCACACTGAAATGCCAACCGGCCCGGCCAGGGCTTGAACCAGCGACCTTCTTGGTGTGAGGTGACAGTGCTAACCACTGAGCCACCGTTCTGCCCCTATATATTTATTTGTTTTATTTTTAAAAAGTGCAATTGAACTCAATTTGGCAGTTTGAGACATGGGCCATTATTTTATAAGCTCAACTTCTTTTTAAAAAAAAAAAAATGTGAATTCACTTATAAACAAAACACAAATTCTAGTGCACAGGGGGTTAACAAATGAGGCACCGGTGAACCTAATCTTTAAAAATAGAAATAAACAAATGCTGCATAACTACATAGATAGATAGATAGATAGATAGGTAGATAGATATATAGATAGATAGATCGATAGATAGATAGATAGATAGATAGATAGATAGATAGATAGATAGATCGATAGATCGATAGATCGATAGATCGATAGATAGATAAATAAAAAAATAAAAAAATAGCACTAATTGTCATAAACAAAAACAACCACACCTTGGTTTCCAATGCTTTGCGTTTAAGTCTATCTACAGCAAAAGGAAAAAAAAAGTGTTTTAAACTGTAATTCTTTTAGATTTTTTGATTCATTACATATCTTTCCCTCATTCGTCAAGCTCCTTTCACATGACCATAATGCTACCAAAACATATATACATAGTAAGATTGTACTGGCAGATTGCTGCATTCTTTTCCATGCTTTTCCAATGATTATTTTCATTGCCTTCCACTGTAATACGGATTGCAGCGCATACACGATCTGTCCTCCCAATATAATTTACAGTATATACAATAAATCTATTCACTGGAATTCACTAAGAATCTCTAATCTCTAATCTCTTTTCTCCCCAAATCCTCACGTCTCTTTCTGGGCTTGTTTTCACTTGGAAGCTCAAAGATGTAAAGCGTCTCATCATTTCACACTTAATCTCTATTATCAGATTTTAGCTTTCTAATGTAGCTTTATCTATCCTTAAAAATATCTCTTTTTTATGCATACATCTTAATTTCCCAAACAACTGACCCTTTTGACTAGTTTTGTGGATTAATTTGAAAACTCAATGCTTCAGTTAATGAAAGTTTCCGATCAAGACAACATGCTACATTTTACTGACAGATATTTCCTGAGTGCTGTTTAAGTTGCCCAAGTTTCTGGGATTATCCATAGTCTATAAAGTCATTTGTTAACATTTTTGTTCATTCGTTGAAAGCTAATTGGAACAACATCACATCACCATACACATTTGAGTGTCCCAATTTCACTACTTATACTACAACTTAAAAATATGACCTATTTTTGTGAAGGAAATGTAGTATATAGTTTTAAGTGTATGACAGATGATCCCGCAAGCTTTGAGAAAAACTACTGTGCCGCTCCTTTAAGAGACGGGAGGCGTTTTGGATTCTAGCGTCC
>CAIGQQ010002476.1:1487320-1503078 GCA_903798035.1 Danio albolineatus | reverse complement strand
GTTAGCTATCTGCCAAGTTATCAACAGCAACCAACAAGGGCAGAATAACTACATTATTGAAGGACTGTTCAGTTGCTTAGCTACCTGCTCAGTCAATCAACTCAACACATCATCCACATTTCTTTCATTTTTAATTTCCTACCATATTGGAAAAGCAGCAGCAGGTTAATGTGCCATTCACGCATCTTTCATGCTGAGAAATCTCTTCAGGCACTTGTAGAATTATGCATTCAGAAGTTAACACCAAAACACGGCCTAACAAAAGTTCAAAAGATGAAGCATAACACGGAAAATGTGATTTCATTACTTTTCAGTAGGTAAGATTAATAATTAATAGTGATTCAACATCTTTGCTAAAGTCTTTCCACTTAATGGTGGATCTCACTTATCCGCCATGTTTGTAGTTTTTTAACACTTTTCCCCTGCGTTTGTAGTTCTAAGTAAATTCACATCCCAACACTCAATGTACTGTGGCTAATATTAACTGTTACAGTATACACTGTGTCATATCAAGTCTACCCTTTAGGAATTGCATCCACTTAGTTATAATAGGTAGCCTATCATTTTGAAAAAAGCAGCAGCAGGTTAATCTGCCATTCACCCATCTTTCATGCTGAGAAATCTCCTCAGGCGCTTGCAGAATGATGCATTCAGAAGTTAATACCAAAACACGGCGTAACAAAAGTTCAAAGGATGAAACATAACATGGGAAATGTGACTTCATTATTTTCCAGTAAGATTAATGGTCATTCTTTGATGAAGTCTCTCCACTTATCGGTGGATCTCACTTATCCGCCATGTTTGTAGTTTTTAACACTTTTCTCTTGCGTTTGTAGTTCTAAGTAAATTCACATCCCAACACTCAATATACTGTGGCTAATATTAGCTGTTACAGTATGCACTGTGTCATATCAAGTCCACCCTTTAGGAATTGCATCCACTTAGTTATAATAGGTAGCCTACCATTTTGAAAAAAGCAGCAGCAGGTTAATCTGCCATTCACGCATCTTTCATGCTGAGAAATCTCTTCAGGCACTTGTAGAATTATGCATTCAGAAGTTAACATCAAAACACGGCCTAACAAAAGTTCAAAAGATGAAACATAACACGGAAAATGTGATTTAGCTACTTTTTAGCAGGTAAGATTAATCATTAATAGTTATTCAACATCTTTGCTAAAGTCTCTCCACTTAATGGTGGATCTCACTTATCCGCCATGTTTGTAGTTTTTTAACACTTTTCCCCTGCGTTTGTAGTTCTAAGTAAATTCACATCCCAACACTCAATGTACTGTGGCTAATATTAACTGTTACAGTATACACTGTGTCATATCAAGTCTACCCTTTAGGAATTGCATCCACTTAGTTATAATAGGTAGCCTATCATTTTGAAAAAAGCAGCAGCAGGTTAATCTGCCATTCACCCATCTTTCATGCTGAGAAATCTCCTCAGGCGCTTGCAGAATGATGCATTCAGAAGTTAATACCAAAACACGGCCTAACAAAAGTTCAAAGGATGAAACATAACATGGGAAATGTGACTTCATTATTTTCCAGTAAGATTAATGGTCATTCTTTGTTAAAGTCTCTCCACTTATCGGTGGATCTCACTTATCCGCCATGTTTGTAGTTTTTAACACTTTTCTCTTGCGTTTGTAGTTCAAAGTAAATTCACATCCCAACACTCAATATACTGTGGCTAATATTAGCTGTTACAGTATGCACTGTGTCATATCAAGTCCACCCTTTAGGAATTGCATCCACTTAGTTATAATAGGTAGCCTACCATTTTGAAAAAAGCAGCAGCAGGTTAATCTGCCATTCACGCATCTTTCATGCTGAGAAATCTCTTCAGGCACTTGTAGAATTATGCATTCAGAAGTTAACATCAAAACACGGCCTAACAAAAGTTCAAAAGATGAAACATAACACGGAAAATGTGATTTAGCTACTTTTTAGCAGGTAAGATTAATCATTAATAGCTATTCAACATCTTTGCTAAAGTCTCTCCACTTAATGGTGGAACTCACTTATCTGCCATGTTTGTAGTTTTTAACACTTTTCCCCTGCGTTTGTAGTTCTAAGTAAATTCACTTCCCAACACTCAATGTACTGTGGCTAATATTAACTGTTACAGTTTGCACTGTGTCATATCAAGTCCACCCTTTAGGAATCGCATCCACTTAGTTATAATAGGTAGCCTATCATTTTGAAAAAAGCAGCAGCAGGTTAATCTGCCATTCACACATCTTTCATGCTGAGAAATCTCTTCAGGCGCTTGTAGAATTATGCATTCAGAAGTTAACACCAAAACACGGCCTAACAAACGTTAAAAAGATGAAGCATAACACGTAAAATGTGATTTCATTACTTTTTAGTAGGTAAGATTAATAATTAATATCATTCAATTCAATTCAGTAATTAAAATCATTCAACATCTTTGCTAAAGTCTCTCCACCTAATGGTGGATCTCACTTGTCTGTCATGTTTGTAGTTTTTAACACTTTTCCCCTGCATTTATAGTTCTAAGTAAATTCACATCTGATGCTCAATATACTTTGGCCAATATTAGCAGTTACAGTATGCACTGTGACATACCAAGCCCCTCCTTTAGGAATTGCATCCACTTACTTATAATAGGTAGCCTACCATTTTGAAAAAAGCAGCAGCAGGTTAATCTGCCATTCATAATCATCTTTCATGCTGAGAAATCTCCTCAGGTGCTTGTATAATTATGCATTCAGAAGTTAATACCAAAACACGGCCTAACAAATGTTCAAGGGATGAAACATAACATGGGAAATGTGATTTCATTATTGTTTGTCAATAGTCATTCAACATCTTTGCTAAAGTCATTTATCATCGTTTATTTCAGTGGTTTGACATTTAGGTTGTCATTTATTTTAGTCTTTTATTTCTTCAATTTTACTTTTTCCAAAATGAATCTTTATTTCACATTACACGTTTACAATAATAATAAAGCTTTAATGAAGCAATTATACTATTTTGTCTTACTATTTCATCTTCATTCACAAGTAGCAGGGTATTTACAGCTACTGTGTATTTCTGTCTGTTCACTTCCCATCCCTTTGTGCCCCCTTGTGGTATAGTCGCAAACTGCAGTCATATTTAAAAACACGTTCTTATGCACGGCAAGTAATGGCCATATTAAAGTAGCACCTACTGTATAACTGTTAAATGTTTAGCTTAAGATAATAAATAATAGCTTTTATTCAGGCATTTACCACAGGTTCCTAAGCAGACCTGATTCCATGGGGGACTCGAATACACCTCAAATTTCTATTAGGGTTGGGTCGATAGACTATGCCATCGTCCATCGATGACGACCGATAGACGTCACGATGCTGAGTCAGCATCGCGATCCTCTGCCCTGTCGCAAGCCCTCTCGCGGTAAAATACACACTTAGGCTCTGTTTATACTATTACATCTTAGTTTTAAAATATCATATTTAAACGAAATCGATCCACATCCACACTGACAGAGTGATTAAGCCAATTATGATAGGGGGATGGTTAGGATGGCATGATTGGCAGAGACCAATGGGCAGATCTTGCCAGGATGCCGGGGTTAATCCCCTACACTTTTTTGAAGAACATCCTGGGATTTTTAATGACCACAGAGAGTCAGGACCTCGGTTTAACGTCTCATCCGAAAGACGGCTCTCACTGAGCAGTATAGAGTCACCTTCACTATACTGGGGCGTTAGGACCCACACAGATTGTAGGTTGAGCATCCCCCTGTTGGCCTCGCTAACACCACATCAGGCAGCAACCTAGCTTTCCCATGTGGTCACTCATCCAGTCTGCTTTGCTTCAGTGGGCGATCATGTGAGAGTTGCAGAGAGCTAGCTGCCGGCCAAACTTGGAAACGTACCACTGGATCGTGTCTCACTATAGTTGTTAACGTGATATTTAATTAATCTTGTCTCTATCTAACGACTCTTTGCTTTTTTTAATCTATCAGGTAACGTGTCCCAGCATCAGTACAATGCTTCAATCTTTCGCTTTCCTTCTTGTACTGAGTAATTTTAGCGAAAACCTCAGATAATGTTGATTGGCATCTTTTTTACCAAGTTTGTTGATGCCATTATAACGACACAGATCAGTCGGAACGACACAGAGGCCCGCGGAAAAATTGGTAGACAGGTGGTAATTTTTGTATAACTTATCTTTATTTATGATTTGGTTATGGGTAAACCAAAGACCATGCGGGTCAGGTAGTTGAAACGGTAGGCCACAAATAATTATTTCCTTATGAATTAATTAATTACTCATAAATAATTAATTCACCACTGATTAAGATGACAATGCCATCAACCATTGCAATGTTTTACATTAGACATTTAGCCAAATTGGTCGACATCACCCAGCCCTAATTTTTATCGTTAATTGTTGACCATCCGGGTAACTTTGAACACTCATTTCAACATACTAAGATTTGGTACATACTAATTAGCTATTGTTAATACTATTTAGGGTGGTATGTGAGTTGGGATGCAGCAAATGTTTTACTGATTGTTTTCATTTTAATTCTCGTAATTTGCACAAAACATCATGGGGTATTATGAATATATCTGTTGTTGAGTTCAGAATTTCAATCTCCTCATTCAAATGGCACAAAAAATCACGATGAGACACATCGGAACATTCCACTCATGTTCCATAGAAGTAACGCACTGCACATTCCTCGTTAGGGAAACACCAAACCATTTGTGAGCAGCTGGCATTGTAATAAAAGCAGCGTTGGGTGTTTTTTTACGAGGTTTGGGCACCACAGGTAGTGTCGCAGAATGAATGCTTAAAGAACAACCTTGTATGAATTTCCTAAGAGCTTTTTTTTTATTATTTCACCGTTCCATAACTGGTGCTGCTCTGGGTTGAGTATGCAAATGCTCTTATTGATATGAGTCCCTGTTCCGAAGAGAAAACTAATAAAAAGAGGATAAGAGATTCTGCCAAAGCTGGGAAACCGAGGTAAACACCCACAAAGTGAATCCAACGCCATCTGTTTCGATTGGAGACAGGGCGAGATGATGTTAGGGCCCTTACAGGAAACAAATACAACAACAGAATAAGATTCAAATGTTTGTTTAAATGTTATTTCTGCATGACACATGCCATGTTCGTAGCACTTTTTTTCTTTTTTTATATTAGTATTACAATCTCACTGGTCAATACTACTGAAGGCATCTTGAGCTAAGAATCTTACATATGAAATAATGATGAATCACATGGTAGATCATGATATGTGGGAATAAAAGCACCTTTCTAGTTACAAGCTATGAGGTTTAATCACTAATCCAGGGCATTTCAGGTCTCGTATCTGTCTGTGTGTGTGTGTGTGTGTGTGTGTGTGTGTGTGTAGCATGGGTGTCATACTCAATTCCTGGAGGGCCGCAGCTCTGGACAGTTTTGCTCCAACCCTTATCAAACACAGCTGATGCAACTAATCAAGGTGTTCTCTTTTGAACAACTTGATTATTTGGATCAGCTGTGTTTGATCAGGGTTGGAGCGAAACTGTGCAGAGCTGCAACACTCTAGGAACTGAGTTTGTGACCCATGGTATAAAGTAAATTTATAAGTATACTGTAGTGCCTGGTTTAAATATTTATAATGTCAGAGATTCAGTGCCACGACAGCCATCAGCCTGTCATATTGAGCAGAGCAAAGACAGTTGATGTTCCGCCTCAAGATGGTGACAGAGACTGCATAATAAGTCCTTAGGGGAGAAAAAAACTACAGCTGATCAAATCATCATAAAACAGGTAAGTAACATTCTAAGTCGATCTCTCTCTTTTGTATATTGTAGTGCTGTATTTATTCCATTGTAATCTGGTAGCGTTTGCTTTGCATTGGCTTTTTTGGGGTTAATTATTGTGATCTCCCGATTGCAACAGAGAAATACTGCTATCTCAGAAATAAAATTATGCAGGCTGTCACTGGGGTGGTCCATATTAATACCTCAAGGGTACATATAAGTACCTAAAAAATCCAAAAGTATTCCTTTTAAATTTTTAGGTATATGTATATGTTTGAGATACCAATATAGACCCTTTGGGTATAAATGTGTACCTTTTGAAAAGGAACCACCCCAGTGACAGCTCACGTACCTTTATTTCTTAGAGTGTGGGAAATCTCTGTAAACTGATGGCATCCATCCATCCATCCATCCATCCATCCATCCATCCATCAATCCATCTGTCTGTCTCTCTGTCTATCTATTGAGATATATAGATATATTCAGTATATATATATACTGTATGTGTGTGTGTGTGTGTGTGTGTGTGTATGTGTGTGTGTGCATATATATGCTCAGACTAGTTGTTACTACAAAGGTATAGTTTTTATAACCTGTGTTATTAATGAACATGCAATTGTTTATGGCTTATTTTTATTAATTAATGATATTAGTTTTATTAATTAATGAAACGTTATTCATTCATTCATTCATTCATTCATTTATTTATTTATTTATTTATTTATTTACTTATTATTTATCCTTTTTGTTCTGAAATCATGATAAATTATTAAAAAAACATTTTATTATTATTATTATTATTATTATTATTATTATTATTATTATTATTATTATTATCATTATTTTTTATTATTATAATAATAATAATTATTATTATTATTATTATTACTATTATTATTATTATTAGTAGTAGTAGTAGTAGTAGTAGTAGTAGTAGTAGTAGTATACTTTTTAGTTAAATTTACTTTAGTTTTTAATTAATATTGGGTTAACATAATATATTATGTTTTAAGGTTCATTTAATGTGATTCATTCATTCATTCATCCATTTTCTTAGTCCCTTTATTAATCTGAGGTCGCCACAGCGGAATGAACCACCAGCTTATCAAGCAAATGTTTTATGTAGCGGATGCCCTTCCTGCTGCAACTCATCTCTGGAAAATGAATGTGATTCAAGTAGCCCGAATTCAGTCTATGCAAGTTAAAATAATTTTCTATTTGCCAATTAAGGATTGTAAATTAATAATAAAGTGCATTTTTAACAACATTTAATAATCTAGGTTGCTGCTTATTGTATATTATTTTCTGAAGTTTGCTAATAACACAATAATGCAAATTTATACCTGTTTTTTTTTTTTTTCGAAAAATGTGTAACAAAACTGTTTTAAATAATAAATGAGGATCGAATACTATGAAATTTGAATCGCTATTTGAGATTGGCTATAGCATTAACTAATATTATCTCTCTAGTGTTTACCAATCTCTCTCTCTCTCTCTCTCTCTTCTCCAAATGTTGGTTTGTTTGCCAGCTTGAGCACAATGTTCAAAACCAAGATTAGATTTCTTCGCAAACCAAAATTGACAGATATCATATCAAACAAAAAATTTAATATCCATCCATTCTGTCTCATTGCTGTCAAGGAAAATCAACAAATCTTTTGCGATTCATCTTCCTCATGGGCTCTCTCTTCAAACTCTACAGCTTGTAGCCAATTTTAAACAATTATATTTTAATCAAATCATTCATGCTAGCATTACACACTTCTTACCCTTGGAAAACAGCGCTGATCGCTTGGACCGCAAACCTCGGTGTGATGATGTATAACTGTAATATTTAATTCAGGCAGGGAATGAGGGCGTAATGTATGACTCTACGCATTCCGAAGTGCCGTCGGAAAGCCGAATGGCAGAGGGGATGGAATAAATGGCGTGTCGAATCAATGCGCGGCAGAAAATGGCGTCCGATACAAATTGCTGGGCAAATATTTCATGGAGCAAGTGAGCCATTTAACATCAGTGGCACTCTCTCTCACGCCAACAGAGAGAGAGATTAGGACACTTTCGTGAAGCACTCTGATGTTATAAAGATATATATCTCATCATGTCTAATGATGCTTTAAAGTCATCGCACTGCGAGAATCAAAGTGCCAGACATCAAGAGAAAAAATGTCTTGCTCCAGTTATTTATGTATGCTCAGGTTAAAGATTTCTAAATCAAAACATACAGTGTTTATTTTGCTAGCGTATATTAGCTGCGTTTCCACTATTACACTTAAAGCAAGCATGCCAGGGCGAGCCAGGGCCAGTCATGTTTTCATTGTCACTTCCGGGGCCTGATCGGGCCAAAGCGAGGATTCCTCTGGGACAGCGGCTGGCCTTTTTCAGCCCACTGAATACCTTGGGCCAAAGAGGGCCAGTTGGGTCTTCGAGGCAGAGTGAAAGGAGAGTCTGGTAAAGATGGTGTGCCGCCATTACACTAGTTTCCAATCACACATGAGTACATGTGACAAAAAGATAAATAAATAAGGCAAAGAAAACAAATAGCTGGTCAGTTTAGAATAGGCTATTCCAGTGGTTCTCAAGCTGTGGGCTTCCTTCGAGTGGTACGCGGAAGAATCGCTGAATGATAAAACAATAAAATGAACACACTTTTAACACTTTGACGCGTACGATAACACTGTGTTACAACCTCCTGGCTCAAGAAAAAGGTAACAAAACCAAAATAAAGTCCAAACCAGAAAATCAAATCAACTTAAATATATTTAATCAAAATTAAGTGAAATTATACATAAATATAAAGAAAATAAAACAAAAAAGAAACTCCAAAGCCAAAGAGGGAAGGATAAACACCCGCAGTCCTGTTCTCTCGGTCTTTATCCAAACGCACATAACAGGTAACACTCCGCACCTGGTCCAAACGTAATCACGGCAAAACCCTGCACCTGTCCAACACTCCAGACAAATACCAAAATCACGGAACACCTCCATCTAGTGGACAGTGATTTGTCACTACGACCGTCACAACTGAGACTCATGTGATCAGACAACATTGGCTGTTCCCTGAAGCATACGATTACACCCATGTGCTTGAGCCAAGTGTTGAGTACTCTGTATCAGGCCAAGGTGCAGTTTAGTTGGCCAGCCCTGGCTTGGTTGGAAGAAATGTGCTTGAGCGTGGTTCGGTAAGTTGAGTTCGCAAAGTGCGTCTGAGTGTGAAACAGAAGACCTGACGTAATTTTTAAGGGACTGTTTCATATGGATTTATTAATCATTCTTACTTTTCAATGAACACAAACTGGCATAGTTTATCAAAGAAACAACCCCCTCCCCACCCCACCCTGCTGCAGAACAGCTGCCACCTTCTGGAAACCTCCTAATATTGTATGTGCAGCACAGTGACTTTCATGAATAATTATGAGTGGTGGATCTGTTCAGCAAAAAATGTCACTGTGTGTCGCTGCATATCAAATGACTTAAAACAATACAAGAGAGTGCTTCTGTACTGTTAAAGTGAATAGTCGCATCAATAAAAGGTGCTGTTTGTAAGTTTTTGACTCTTCTAAAGCATAAAAATACCATAATATGTTTGCACATATATAAGAAACATGCTAAGTGAACACTCTTGTTTATCTGATAAACAATGCTAAAGTGAGATATTCTGCTTTGATGGAAAACCATGTATTTCATTCATTCAGAAAGGCTGTCAAAGTATGTATCTACAACCAAAATGTGACCTCCAGTGGACAGTAGCAGCCTCCGAAATGAGATTGACATTCAGAGTTCCACATAATGTGGTTATTAATTAGTAAATAATCTAAATATTACTAATGTAAACATTTAGTGAGCAGGTTATATTGTAACCATGTGTCCTAACAACAGGCTACATGATGAGACACACAGTGGTAAGCAATGGGGCTGTTTGCACCAAACGAAACAAGACAGAAATTTAAATAGCCATTTAGAAACACAAAACAGTGCACTTACTGCACTCCAAGGAAGTGGTAAATTTTATAATCTAATCTTATGAGGTCTATAATCTAATCTCAGAGCAATCTGAAGCAGGTTTTCATTCAGGATGTCTCTGTACATCGCTGCATTCATCTTTCCCTCTATCCTGACTAGTCTTCCAGGTCCTGCTGCTGAAAAACAACATCCATGATGCTGCCACCACCATGCTTCACTGTAGGGATGGTATTAGCAGTTCCTGGTTTTATTATTAGCCTGGTGATGAGCGGTTTCCTCCAAACCTAACGCCTGGCATTCACTTCAAAGAGTTAAATTTTAGTCTCATCAGACCAGAGAATTTAGTTTCTTATGGTCTGAGAGTCCTTCAGATGCCTTTTGGCAAATTCCAGGCAGAGTGGCTTCCGTCTGGCAACTCTACCATACGGGCCTAGTTGGTACATTGCTGCACAGATGGTTGTCCTTCTGTAAGGTTCTCCTCTCTCTACAGAAGAACGCTAAAGTTCAGACAGAGCGACCATTGGTTTATCACCTCCCTGACTAAGGCCCTTCTCCCCTGATCACTCTGCTTAGATGGCCGGCCAGCTCTAGGAAGAGTCTTGGTGGTTCCAAAAATCTTCCACTTATGAGTGATGGAGGCCACTGTGCTCATTGGAACTTTCAGAGCAGTAACTTCCCAGCCTTGTGCCTCAAGACGATCCTGTCTCGGAGGGCTACAGACAATTCCTTTGTCTTCATGCTTGGTTTGTGCTTTGACATGCACTGTCAACCCTGGGAGCTTATATAGACAGGTGTATGCCTTTTCAAATCATGTCCAATTAACTGAATTTACCACAGGTGAACTCCAATTAAGCTGCTGAAACATCTCAAGAATGATCAGTGGAAACAGAATGAACCTGAGCATTAGTGAAGCATTAAGAATACTTTCCGTATACACAGTGAGTCTATATAAAAACAATAATAATAAAAAAGTCCCAGCAACTTCCTGTTCATGCAAATTTGCTGTCTTTTACCACAGTTTAATGCAGTAATGAAAGCTAAAACAAACTGTTATTATAAATGAATATGTTCTAAACAGAACAACAAACAACTGTAAAGCCCTTTCCTCTCCTTCTGGGAAGCAGCACTCTTTTCCTCGCACTGTTGCCAGGGTCTTGAAGGTGCAAATGCATGATCGAGTCAGTGCCAAGTTGATTTGATCTGCCAAACGCTGAAGCAAAAAACGAGACAGCATAAGGCTCGCAAATAAAAGATCTTATCCCGTTTAATCCTAGAGGTTTGCATTAATGATTCCCAATTCCAGTTCTTTTCCCAGCTGTGTAATATCCTGTGCTGATCTCCTTCAAATCCGTCAAAAGAGCCCCCTCAGACGGCTCACCATTTCGTGCACAATCAAAATGTGAAACTTGAGAGGATGCTTTTCTTTTCGTCGTCCTCTTAGCACTGGCTTAAAGGTCTTGTCATCCTCGTGTCATCGTTGACCAGGACTTTCAGTTAACATGTGAGAGACGCTGTACGAAGATTCAATTCCAGCTTCAGCAAATAATAAATTGTATGAAGCATTAAGCCTCCGCTAAAGTCCATGGATTCATGGAATTAATCTGTGTTGCATCGCACAATGAATTAAACTTCAGCTGAAGATCCCTGCTGTCTCTGTATGCATGTAAATTAACCCTTGTTTGCTACTGGGGATGTTTTCATCCACTCTGGGGTGATTTTGAGTCTTAATTTGGCCATAATAGTATCTATGCTTTAGCAAATGGAATGATTTTTGGTGATAAATCTTATTTTGACATATATTTTGGGAAAATGCTTTGGATTTTTTCCCAAAAACTCAACAATACACTACTCAACAATTGACTACCCTTTCATTATGTTTAGGCTGTTTTTGCCCCATTCATTTTCATTATAATCACATTCTATGATTAAAGCCATGACACCATATTATCATGCATACTTGATTATTGCTGTTTTTTTCCTATTGGGAGAAGGTAAATTGACTAATTTTTACTGTTGTTCATTAGTTGCAGTGCAAAAAACAGCTTAGTTTCTGGATAAAACGATGGTTATATGGAGTATAGTGCTTGTGAGAGAGCATGAGATAAACTTTCGCGCACTTCATGCGTTTGAGAAAACAACAATAAGCGGTCACACTTTATTTTGATGGTCCATTTGTTGAATTTAAGTTACATTGCAACTAATTCTCATTGAGTAGACTGTTAGGTTGGGCTTAAGTTGACATGTACTTGCAAAGTTTCTTACAGTCAGTTAAATGTCTGTTGAATGGACCATACTCAAATGGACAATCGAAATAAAGTGTTACCCAATAAGCAGCTCAGCTTTCAGAACATAGCACTCATAGTAAGTGTATTTATGCACGCACACGATAACTTGCTGTTGTACTCCATAGAACTCCATTTAAAAGTCAGAAACTTATTTGCACAGGTCTATCTAAGGCTTTAATACTACCAACTCATGATTTTTCAACAGTAACAATTAAAAGTTTTACCTCTTCCCAAAAGGGAAAAATATCAACAGTCCAGAATGCATGATTATTTGGGGTCATGGCTTTGCAATTAAAATGTGTCCTTATAATGGAAGTCAATTGGGCAAAAGCAGCCACCAACATAATGAAAGGGTAGTCAATTTGGACAGTACCCAAGAGTTAAAGAGTCATTAAGCAATTAAAATGTCAGGTTAATCTTGCAAAATGATGTAAAAAGTGTGTAATTACTCTCTTATGCTGCATCTTTGTATTTTAAGATGAATTCAATGCACGTACACCACTTATGAGATGTTCGAATAGCTGCAGTACTACTACTCTGCCACAAGAATATCTGCGTATGCATACATACACCTTGATGTAGTATTAAGTATTTTTCCACATTTTTATAAATATGAATGTTGTTATTGTTTTAAGCATACACACCCTCTCATAATAGTGTACACATGCTTTGGTTCTTCTAGTTATGATCATGTGGAGAAGAAGCAGTGCTGTTTTATGAATGCATTTTAAAGTTTGAAAGGTATTAATATGGAGCCTTTAGGTACAAATGTGCACCTTTTGAAAAGGTAGCACTTCAGTGACAGCTCTTAATCCTTTATTTCTGAGAGTGTACACAACAAACCAAGACAATACTATAAAATCCATAAAATGTAGATGTAAACCTAAGGGAACCATTTAACATTTTTTCAAAATCAAACTTTGTGGCATCACTTGCTTGTGTTCCGGTCTCAGACAGTTCTATATTTTAAAGTTTATAAACATATTAATGACAACAGAACATGGGTTACTCTACACATACTCTCTCTCACTCTCTCTCTCCCTCTTTGGAGAGGTGTCGGAAGTGAAAAAGGGGTGGGGTAGGGGGTGCGGACAAAAGTGAAGAGGGTTGGGGTGTCGTGGAAGAAAGTGAAAGTGAACAGCGGATGGGGAGGAGGGCAGTTGAGGAGAGGGATTGGTAAAATGAGGAGCTGGAATAGATTTTAGAGGTGCCGGATCCTTAACCATTTGTTCCAAAACAAATGAAGCCTTTATTTATTTATTTATTTATTTATTTATTTATTTATTTATTTATTTATCTGTCTGTCTGTCTGTCTGTCTGTCTGTCTGTCTGTCTATCTGTCTATCTATCTATCTATCTATTGCAAGAATAAAACCAAACAAAGAATTACCAAAATACTGTTCGTATTTTAAATTTAGCTCACAATTCACACATTACAGTCTGGGTAGTTTGTGTCCTTAAAAAAGGCAATAATGGTCCAACATTCCTGTCCATGATCACCAATAAAGCCCAGAAAAAAAAAATGGCATCAGTATATTTGATAGGTTAGTAAATTGATAGGTTCAAATATTCTTTTTCAGTTATCAAATAAATAATTTGTTCCCTAATTATAGTTTTTTTTAACTATTAAATTTATTTAAATTTAAAATTGTAATATATACATCAATGTAAAAAAAAAAAAATTCTGTAAACGCATCCCTCACGTTTTTCTAAACTTTACGAAAACTTACTTATTTTCCCATGGCTGTTGCAATTTCTAGCCATTAAATATTGTCTATATTGTTATCCCTATGATGACGAATGAATGGATCATAAAGATGTCTGTATTGGCGCACCTAATCAAACAAAATTTCTTAAAAATGATTCATTATGAGCTCAAATAAAATGCAGCACTGTGCGAAATGCTCAACCAAGACAATACTATAAAATCCATTAAATGTGTCAAAAAAAAAAGAGTTGTAAACCTACAGGAAACACTTAAATCAGTTACTTTACTTTGTGCCCCTGTCATGTTCACCAGTGATCGAGGACTGCAGAGATCGCTGGTGAACTACAATTCAATCATGAACTACAAATCCCTTCATTCTGCTACACATACACCAGGTCTCACTTCCACTGATCACACACACAGCTGAATCCTGTCACTGTTGATTCTTTGGACTGTTTATACAGCCTGCGCGTGTTTGTTTTTACTGAGTCGTTTGTTTTCGTATGGTATGTTGTTCATGTGTTGGATTCCTGTATCTTGCCTTAATATCTTGTTTTGTTTATTATTATTGTTCTTTTGATACTTTGATTTTTGGATGTCACATTCTTTTTTCTGTTACCTGCACGATTATTTCTTCATTAAATGCACTTTCCTACCTTTCCGGGAATCCTACATTTTTGTATTCGTCTCATCAATGTACCGTGACAGCCCCTCTTCTTTTTGAGAGACGCACCTGTCTTGACTTTCAAATGAACACTTAAGCTAATACTATGTACAGCATAAGTACTGAAATTGTACCTTGGTGCCAAAATCCAGTAGAAGAAGAGGCACTCGTATGGATACTCCACAATGAGTATGCTTCCCAACCAAAAAGCGTTCACTGTCATTGCATGGCACCCACTCTAAGCTCATTCAGAACCAAGCTTAAGTGCATGTGTGTGTTTTTTGTATGCTCTCGAACCTCTCGTCTCCCATTATTATTCACTCTCCTTTCCCTTGCCTGATATATCTCTACCTTGAGGTGCTGTAGTCAATTTTCATTAGAAGATATAGCAAGTGTGGTGTAGCACAGAGCCGTGAGACAGGTACAAGGCCTGTGGCGGTAGTGTTAACTATTGTCATCTGTCTGCGCCACCTGTATTGAGCCTCAATGAGGAACACTGGAAACATAAAAGTCGCTGAACTATAAGCAAAACAAACAAGTTCTGGTTCTTTCTCATCTTCCACTGCCATATTTCCTCCTTTCAAGTTTCCAGAGCTCCTCCGAGGTCTCTCCACACCACCACCAGTGCCTCATCCACAGGACAACAGCGCCAGTGCGCTTACCACACACCAGCTATAGGGAGAATGGAGACACAGTGATAGAACCAATTCGGTGGATGGGGATGATTGGGAGGCCATGATATGTAATGACTTATGGGAATTTAGGGAAATTGTAAGGGAAATTAGCCAGGACACATGGTTTTTAATGACCACAGAGTGTCAGCCACTGACAGTATAGTGTCCCCTTACCTTTTTACTGGGGCATTAGGACTCACACAGACTGCAGGTTGAGCACCCCCTGCTTGCCTCACTAACACACTTCCAACAGCAACCTAGTTTTCCCATGTGGTCTCCCATACAGGTACTGACCAAGCTCAGCCCTGCTTAGCTTCAGTAAGTAACTGGTCTTGAGCTGCAGGGTGATAAGGCTGTTGCCATCTTAAAGGGACTAATGTCCTGTCACCTGTATTGAGTCTCAATGAAGAACAATGGAAACATAAATATCGCCGAACTGAAAGCAAAACAAACAAGCTCCAGTCCTGGTTCTCTCTCATCCTCCACTGCCGTCTCTCCTCCTTTCAAGTTTCCAGAGCTCCTCCGTGAGACTCGAGATAGGGGGTGCACACAGGTGACAGTAGTTAACACTCCTGCCACTGGCCTCGTACTGCTCTCATGGCTTTTTTTGGGTTTTGCATGCATGTTTGAACAGACACATAATAATAATAATAATAATAATAATAATAATAATAATAATAATAAT
>CAIGQQ010002476.1:1420847-1449541 GCA_903798035.1 Danio albolineatus | reverse complement strand
ACTGTATATATAAAATAAAAAATCACTTGATGTTCAAAAGATCTAGCAACTTAATCCAGCATATTGGCTACATTTGAAAAAATCACTGTATAGATTTAGACATGTAACATGTATTTGTTTACCAATCATATACTTTGTCTAAATAATGCAAAGAACTACACCAAAATGAAACAGAAAAGATACAGAATTTCATTAGTTGAAAATATGCCCCTGTAATCATAAACATAAGACCCATGAGTAAGTACACTAATGTAGGCAGAATCACACATTTCCAGTGAGCCTGGGTTGGAATGCACTGACGGGACCATTCGGTCAGACCCCTAGACCACATACTTTATCAAAAAACATTTAATCATGGCAGTTCCACAGACACAAGCATTTACTGAAACTCACAAGATCAAAAGAGTGGGGCCAACTTCCCTGACATGGAGGAAAAACTTTAAAATGCTGAAAGTGAAGTCTGTACTTGCATTTTGAATTCTGAATTTAAAAAATGTGACAACAAAAATACATAAATAAATAAAATCTGGCTAAAAAGTCTTGCTCAGACATTTTGTATTTTTTTTTTCTCTCATTAGCTATAGATCTTTGCCAATAATCTAATCAAAAGACATGTCATGCTGCAGGCCTCTCTCAGAAAGATGTACTGTTTGTGTCAATCTATTTTCATTGACAACAAAAACATGATACTATAGCTAATGTATAAATTATAGAAACAATTGTATTGAGCGAATATAATTGGTAAATACAAACAAATAAATAAATAAATAAATGAATGAATAAATAAATAAATAAATAAATAAATAAATAAATAAATAAATAAATAAATAAATAAATAAATAAATAAATAAAGTTGTCCGTTTTTAGTGAAGAGTTGTTGTTTAGTGATATGACTTGAGCTGTTGGCACAATTTTTTTATCTTACTGTTTTGGATCATCTTTTACTATTTCAAAGTGCCTTCACACTTTTAATAATTCAGAATGAATTAAATAATTTACTGATCACAAATCTCAGATCACAGGTCTCATCTTTTGGAAAGCGAAACTCACATGAGTGGTTGGATTTATTCATGCATGTTCAAACACTGTATACTGTATGTATTATTTTAAGTTCACTTTTTATTTTCAGCATTAATCACAAGCCAACCTATTATATACTAACTTCATGTAAGAAAACCAGTAGTCTGATTCTAGACATTGAGGAACCCTAATACACACTGTAAAATGCGAGTGGTTAATTTTACAACAACAACAAAATAAAAGTAAACCTGTTGCGATTAGTTGACGTCTTCCTTTAATCGATTAAGGAAACAAAGTGTAAATATAAGTTAACAGTTCCAACAGATTTACTCAATATTTTTCTGTAAAATAACTTGTCACATTTAAGGTTTTTGTTTTTTGTTTTTTTCAGTGTAGCCAAAATGGTGATCCTCGTTTTATAATGTATTTCTGCGAATATCTAATTGAGAGATTGACAGTTCAACCAGGCTACTCAGAGCATCACTTTTTGGACTATTTGTGATCCCCACTAGTTTGTAAATTTAGTTTGATTCCTTTCCTTGTCTAATTATGTATTCATAACTTCAATTTTGCAGTCATCTTTTTTTTCTTTTTTTCATTTCACTGTTCCAGCTTGAATGGGCTATATGCACAGCTAGTGTTTTTCAGCCAACGATAAACTTTAGGTAAAAGGTTATTGTGAATATTTTCAATTTCATACATATATAATTTATATAAATAATTAATTAACATTTTTTTATTTTCTTTCTTTTCTTTTCTTTTCTTTTCTTTTCTTTTCTTTTCTTTTCTTTTCTTTTCTTTTCTTTTTTTCTTTTCTTTTCTTTTCTTTTCTTTTCTTTTCTTTTATTTTATTTTATTTTCTTTTCTTTTATTTTCTTTTATTTTATTTTATTTTATTTTATTTTATTTATTTATTTTTGCATACATCTGTTAACCAGACCAAAACTACTAAATTGTTTAGAAAATGTACAGGATTTTAACTCTTTAATTGCCAAATTCATAAATGAGTCACTAATTTGGTGAGAAAAAAAAAAAACACAAAATTACTTATTTTCAATATAAAAAGTAGTACTTTTTTTTACCTTTCATCACAGTCTTGGACATTTGAAAGATTAGTAACAACATTGCCTTTGATGCATTGTTTAGTTTTGTGCAGCATATGTACTGTTCGTTGCTATTTTTGCCCCATTGACTTCCATTATAACGTATAAAGTGTGTGTCTGTGAGTGTGTGAGAGTAACCTTTGCGCACTTCCCTTGATGTGTCTAATGCCCCGTTTACACTGCCAGTTAAATGTGACCCGATTCCGATTTTTTGCTCATATGTGACAAAGATCGGATCTGTTGATCGGATCTATGACCCTGTAAACACGAAAAAACAAACAAAAAAAAAAAAACGCATGCATTCGGATATTCAGAGATCGCTTTCAGCCCTCCTTCATACTGTATATGGACATACATCACATATAAATCGGATATGTGGCAATGCGACTGTCATGTAAACAGGCAGATCGGATTTATTTATTTATTTTTTATTAAAAACTTGCGAAAATTTGGTACTTCTCCACGGTTTAATGACGAAGAAGGAATAGCGTGTGTAAAGATGCTGACACAGTAAACAACAACAACAACAGAGGAAACATGGAGGACGAAAGTGGTAAGTGGTCGACAGCAGAAGTTACCCGCCTTCTTGCCCTGTGGGGAGATGAGTCAGTAGGGGACACCATATATAAACGATAAGCGCAAGCTGTGATGACGGCCCTTTCCATCCTCCTCAAAATCATTTAAAAGTTGGGCGAATTTCGCATATTTTGCAGAGCTAAAAGCAAGATAATTTCTTCCATCGTGGCTAGTGTGATGCAGATTCTAGAACCCGCCTTTACGCATGCGCGGTGTCGTAAATTGCATGGCAAGTGTAAACACATGAATCGGATACAGGTCACAAATAAAACAACGTGTAAATGGACAGACAAAAAAAAAAAAAATCAGATATAGGCAACAAACCAGAACTTGGTATCAAGATCTGACAGTATAAACGGAGCAAAATCAAAATCTTAGCTCTCGGAACTACAAGGAGTAAACAAAAACAAAGTCTTTGTACTATAATGGAAATCAATGAGGCAAAACAGTTCAGTTTTGATCAGAACTGAGGTTGAGTAACAGATTTATGCAAAAGAAATTGAAAAAATTATCTGATGCCATTTTACAGCAGTTAGTTTTAGTGGATGTTTTCATCCTTAACTTAAGAAAAGGTAGTAAATTTGAAGAATGCACAAGTGTTAAAAACATGATGGGGAAAAAAATGTAATGTAATGCAATGCTCCTTGTCTGAAACCCACTGTATGTAGTATATTTATCGGGCTGTAAAGATTACATATTTTTGAAGAAATGTTAGATTAAAGAAACCCTAAATGTGGCAATTTTGTAACGGACAACAGTTCAGAAGCACTTGAGCTGGCTGACTGAAAATTATAAGTCTGTGTGCAGATCCCCCATTGTGGCCCAGATGATCTGGAAAGAATCCTACAGCTAGGACTTTATTTGTCGTGGATGCGTGACTGACAAGCAAGAAACATTGCTGTAGATTCTCACATTTTAGTCCTTTCCCATGTTTGAGAGCAGGTCAAGAAAGGCCGTGCTCTAGGAATAACAAGGCCTGTGTCTTTATACCAATGGAGGCCCGAGAGAGATGGGAGGCAAGTCTGTCTGCTTCATGACATCTTAGAAGCATAAAGTCTCCTTTGATTCCTCGGTGGCCTCATTCCTTGATGTCTCTCTTGGCAAAGCTGGACGGTCACATTGTATCTCAAACTGCTGCCTTTAAAAGATGATTGAGAAAGAGACTCCAGAGATTAAAGCAAAAGGGAAATATTTTTAGATCCTGGAAGAGTAGATTAATGAGGTTCTCTCTGGCAGTGCAGTGTATAATCTACTGTACTAATGAGAAAACCCGATTTTAAAAAGAGCGGGCGGATTCAAAAGAAATAATTTATCAAAGAATGACTGTTCTGTCATTTGATCAATGTCATTCTAGAAAATTCTAAATGTAAAAAAAAAAAAAAAAAAAAAAAGCATAAAAATCTTTCGTGTAATCAAAATTTATCCAGAACTTTCAAGTTTCAGGATGCAGAAGCACCAGGTAAGCTGATCACAAGACTTACTTCTGGACTTATAAAATGGATTTATGGCATGAACAGATCTAAATACAGGTGACTATGTGCTTTTGACTTTGATATAACAGATATAACTCGATGTAATGAGTTCATATTTTTCTTTTCTTTTTTTTTTTTTAAGTAAAGCATACAGAGCAGTGAGTTAAAAAAAAAATACTAAATTTTGGAGAATGCTTGTTGCTGGCACACGCTGACTTCCAGATACCAGTATTTTTCAAAATCTTCTTTTGTCTTCAGAAGATGAAAAAAAAAAAACCTCAAACATGTTTTGACCAAGTGAAGGTTGATTGCATAATAATAATAATAATAATAATAATAATAATAATAATAATAATAATAATAATAATAATAATAATAATAATAATAATAATAATGATAAAAATGATAAAAATGATAAAAATGATAAAAATGATAAAAATGATAATAATAATAATAATAATAATAATAATAATAATAATAATAATAATAAATTAAAAACTTTAAAAGGGTGGTCCAGAGTGTATTTTTAAGGCTTAATTGTGTTTGTGGGGTGCAAAGCAATCTGTGCTCATGCTTCATTTGTAGAAAACCACATTATTTTTTCATATTTCTTACTTTGATTATATACCGCTACTCAGCTAACATGAAAACGACTATCATATTTCCTAATTCCTCAAGAGACTCTGATTGGTCAGCTAACATGAGCGGAAAAAGCATGTTACGTTCTCCAATCAAATGAAAGCAGAGGCGGGGTTTCCGTTGAAGTGCCTGCATTGTTTGTGTTGTCAAGACAACTACAGAGACTTTTGAAGATATAGGAAAGACTAGTGGTTGCTGTTTTGAGTTATCCAGAGCTGTATGGCTTCACAAATTCATTCATTCATTCATTTTCTTTTCGGCTTAGTCCCTTTATTAATCCGGGGTCGCCACAGCGGAATGAACCGCCAACTTATCCAGCATTTGTTCTACATCGCGGATGCCCTTCCATCTCTGGAAAACATCCACACATTCTCATTCACACACATACACCATGGACAATTTAGCCTACCCAATTCACTTGTACATATTTTCACAATATCACGTGATAATATCACGAATATCACAATATTTTTAAAATTTTAAATGATATTAATATCAATAGCAGATTACACAGCTGATTCAGTCGTTGCCTAGCAAAATAAAAACACAGTGTGGTGCGCTTCGTGTTTTTTGGAATGTAAAAGCGAAATCAGTGTGCCCCTCAGGCCCCTCAGGAAGTCAATGGGTCCCAGATACCAACATTTTTCCAAATCTTCATTAGTCTTCAGCAGATGAAAAAAAAAAAAACTCAAACAGGTTTTGAACGAGTGAAGGGTGCTTCGGTTTCCCCCACAAGTCCAAAGACATGTGGAATAGGTGAATTTGGAAAGCTGAATTGTCCGTAGTGTATGTTTGTGTATATACTGTATGGATGTTTTCCAGTGATGGGTTGCAGCTGGAAGGGCATCCACATCATAAAACATATGCTGGATAAATTGGCGGTTCATTCAGCTGTAGTGACCCCATTAATAAAGGAACTAAGCTGAAAAGAAAAGGAATGAAGGAATAAATGAATGAGAATGAGTGAATCTACATAACACACACATAAACTGAAGTTTAACTTATAATATATGCGATTGTTGTAAAAGTGGTTAAACAACCCCTGTCCAAAAGGATCAGTAAAAAACAAGTGCCAGGCAACTATATGCTTATGGGCTGAATGTGTAATTTGTATGCGCTTATACTATCACAGCTTTCACAAAATCATGTTTTTGTGTTTTTTAGCGTAATTTCCAAAAACAAGCACTTTGATGATCGTTTTAAAACACCCACAGACTCACATTATTGTTATGTAAATGAATGGACAAAAATACTAATTCATCTTGTAAAGTGCATTCAGTAATTTATTTTTTTTCTTATTTCATGAATTGTCCTTTTAAATCAAACAAACAAATAAATGAATGCATGAATGAATTAATCAATTAATCAATCAATCTTTTTTTTATGATGACACTTTAGTGTAGCAAACTGTTCTTTTTTGTATCAAACACACAAATCAATCAATTGATAATTCAGTGTATCAATCAATCAATTGATAATTCAGTGTATCAATCAATCAATCAATCCCTCTTCAAATGATGACAACTCTGTGTAGCAAACGGCTGTTTTTACATCAAACACACAAATCAATGAATGAATGAAACAATGAATCAGTGTATCAATCAATCAATTAGTTAATCAACCAACCATCCAACTAATCTCTTTATAAATGATGACAACTCAGTGTGGCAAACCACTCTTTTTTTATCAAACACACAAATGATTGAATAAATGAATCAGTGCATCAATCAATCAGTGCATCAATCAATCAATCAATCAATCAAAAAACTAACCTTTTTTAATGACAACACAGTGTAGCAGACCACTCTTTTTATATCAAACACACCAATCAACCAATTAATGAATCAACGAATCAGTGAAACAATCAACCATTCAATCAATAAATCAATCAACCGATCTATCGCTCTTTTTTAAATATCAAACACACAAAGCAATGAATTAATGAATCAGCATATCAATAAATAAATCAATCAACCAACTAATAAATTATTCTCTTTTTTAAGTTAACACTCTTTCATATCAAACACACAAATGAATGAATAAATCAGTCAACCAACCAACCAACCAACCCCTTTTTTAATTGACAACTCAGTGTAGCAAACAGTTATTTTTAAATCAAACACACAAATCAACCAATGAATGAATCAGTGTATCAATCAATCAATCAATCAATCAATTAATCAATCAATCAATCAATCAATCAATCAACCAACCAACCAACCAACCAATCATCCAACCAATCCCTTTTCAAATGATGACAACTCAGTGTAGCAAACCGCTCTTTTTATATCAAACACACAAATGATTGAATAAATGAATCAATCAATCAATCAATCAATCAATCAAGTAATTAAATAATCAATTAATCAACCAAATAATCCCTTTTTAAACAATGACAACTCAGTGTAGCAAACCACTCTTTTTATGTCAAACACGCAAATCAATCAACAAACGAATCAATGAATCAGTGTATCAATCAACCAACCAACCAACCAACCAACTAATCCCTTTTTAAATGACTACTCAATGTAACGAACCACTCTTTTTTTTATATCAAACACACAAAGCAATGTATTAATAAATCAGCGTATCAATAAATCAATCAATCAAACAATCAAATTATTAATAAATAAAAAATATTATAAATAATAAATTACTCCCTTGTTAAATTATGAACTTAGTGTAGCAAACCACTTTTTTATATCAAACACATGAATGAATGAATGAATGAATGAATGAATGAATGAATGAATGAATGAATGAATGAACGAATGAACAAACGAAAGAATGAACGAGCCAACCAACCAACCAACCCCTTTTTTAAATGACAACTCAGTGTAGCAGACCGCTCTTTTTTATATCAAACACACACTTTCACCCACACACACACACAAAAAAGCATGTCCACAAACATGTCAAGTGTGGCAACCTTAATCCTACGGCGTTAGTTGTATCTTTCTATCAAAAGAGATAAGTTCCGCCTACACAGCCCGACCTTTCTTCTGAAGAAACATCAAACATGGGTGCATTGGAAGAGATCTGTGTTAACTCAGTGACAATCTGCTCTGTTAACGGTAGACTTTCTAAATATCTCAGTGGAGAACCTGGGCAAGAAAGGTTAATAAATGCAGACTCTTACAAATAATTTGTACGCTTTGAAAGTGGAACAAAAACGGAGATTTTCAGACACGAATGCCTACAGGGCAGGAACAGTGGGAAAGGTTGATGGGTGGTGAAGATGGAACAAGAACAGTTTAGCGGTGGAGTGAGAGGAATAAAAGACCTAGATATCCTTATTGACTTTTATTGGACTAAACAACTATGGCTGCTTTAACACTAGTGGATTTTCGTTCCAAAATAGCATTTGAGAATGAAAATGCTCTTACTTCATTTGAGAAAAGCAATCTCTGTCCACTCTATTCAAACCAAAATCTATGATACATCGTCACCATAGAAATGTAAGATTCTGTTTGACATTTTTGTCAAAATTGAGTTATTTACATATTCTTATTAAATGACAACCTGTTTACATTATGTGTACTAATTTCTCATATGTGGCACCTTCCTAGCACATTTCGGGAAGCAGACACACTCTGTCAGTTTAAACCAGATTAAAAGACACATCTCTTTGCATTAGCATACACATAACACACAAATACTCTTGGAATCCAAATCCTCTAAAAGATTGTTAGTCTGCATTATTTAAGGCAACTGGAGCTGGGAACACTTCCCAAAAGACATTATAATTTGAATGGTATCTGTGTTTATGTTAGTCTGTTTTTTTATTATTCCCGAGGTTTCCATGATCCTGGACCAGGCCGTATCCTGAGCAGCTGCTGTGGTGGTCATGGAGGAGTGGAGAGCATGAGACCGATCCCTGTAAGACCTCAGTGACAGACGAGTCCTCGCATTGTTCCTGAAGGGCCAGCATGTTCACCAGTCGGTGACCCCCAACCTCTGCACAAGACGTCTGGCCATAGGAGAAATGGTTGTGCCCAACTGAGCCTGGATTCTTCTTAAGGTTTTTTAATTCTTCACTTTCGCCAATTGGTGAAGTTTTTTCCTCGCCACTGTCGCCACTGGCTTGCATGGTTCGGGACTTGTAGAGCTGCGCATTGATGGATTACTCTTCAGTGTTTGGACTCAGTAGTGAATATTAAACCACACTGAACTGAACTAAACTGAACTTCAAGACTGAAAACTGGACTGACACTGTTTAAATTTTTTTATATTGCATGTGAAGCTGCTTTGACACAATCTACATTGTAAAAGCGCTATACAAATAAAGATGAATTGAATTGAATCGAATGTGATTACATTTTAAGACTTTTTATTTAAAAAAAAAACAAAAACGGTTCTACAAAATTGAACTCCAGCTTGGCTCTATAAGATTGTTTTGTTAGCCAATCAGCATTTTTTAATGCACTCACGAGGACCAATCAGGATAAGCTTTGGGGAGAAAAATTATTTGTAAAAATGTAAATACCGTCAGTCGATGGAGAGAAAACTAGATATCAACGAGCAAGTCATGGCAAATAATAGTGTAATTCTGTTATTAATGAGATTGTTTTTTTGTATTTAATGTCATTTATTATAAAACGTAAAAGCATATACTATATAAAGCAATGTTTTCTAGTAATTTTTAAATATTATTAAATAAATTAGGAAATCACCCATGGCAAGCATATTTACCTTCGGCCCACAACCCTTAATCAAGTTTGGTTTTTGGCCTTTTGTAAGAAAAAAGTTTGGGCACCACTGATTTAGGGTCTCTGTCATGTTGAAAGACATCTGTTACACACATATTGTTTGCTATATGGAATCTACATGGAATCTATATTGCTATATGGAATCTTAGTACCAAGTTCCAAGTTGGACCCCTTATTGCCGTCAGAACTGCCTTAATCATTTGTGGTGTAGATTCTACAAGGTCTACGTGGCTAAATGCATTGTCATGTGATTGGCTGATTAGAAATCTGCATTAACGACCAGTTGGACAGGTATACCTAATCAAATGGCCGGTGACTGTACAGTGTTCAAACAAAAAGAAAGACAAAACAAATGTCACTATTCATATTGACTGAATAATTTACCGATGGCTGACATGTTGATCTCTGAAATTCAATTAAACTTGACTGTAACGTTGCATAATGGCGCAGATCACGCAAGCTTCAGCCTCCCATTGGTAGTTGCCACATTGAATTGCTTCTTGTTTGCATAAAGTTGATCTCTGCTCAACTCTTACGCGTTGCAAACTCACTGATGGGCTTCGAATTGCTCTTGCTCTCATTGAAAATTAATGATTTCCAGTCATTTTGTCACTGCAAATTGCTGTCATTGTGAACGCCGCTATGAGTCATGACTTGGATTACCAATTTAGTGACAATCTGCAGACCCCCATGGCCCTAAGTTTGTTTGTGAAATCGTGCATCACTTGTTTTTTTCAGGCTTTTCTTTCACTATTTATGCTCAGGACCTAAAGCAAAGCTCAGTTCAAGCTCATCTGCTGCTGTTGATTTATACAAACAGCTGGGCCAGGCCAGTGGGATAAACATTTGTTACCGCGACGTTTTAATGCCGTGTAAATGAAAGGAAAATATCACAAATACCTCTCTGGCTTTTTATAGATTCAATTTGTTTGTAGCAATAGATCTTGCATTGATCGTACAGACAAAAACAGAGGTCTAGCTGATATGAAATCATGTTTACAAGAGACCCGACTGCGACAATGATGCCTGACAGCAAGAACATTGTAAGGTTGTGTGGTTGGTCAGTTTGATGATCTCAAACTAAAATGTAAGTTATGGCTTCTTCTTTTTATATATTGAAGCAGGATCTAAAGCACCCTGCAGAAAGTGAAAAATATTGTCAAACCTGTCAGTAACTGGTGATAACTGGAGACATTTCCTGCTGCAATATTACATTTCGGCCATTAAACTTTCCTCAGTTTTAATAACAACTATTAAAGGCCCTTGAACAATACTTCAAACAATGTTATTTTTTGTTCTTCATTTGAGGGCAAAAAGAAAGAACTGGCATCTGGAAAACAGGCTTCTCCAACCTGTCGCAGCATAGTACATCTTTACATTGTTTTCTTCTTGCCGTAAAACAAACACTAAATAAAAACTACCTTTAGAATGTTAAGACATTATGTGATCATCTTCCTTAGTTGTTAAAATCTCTCCACGTGTGATCGTACAGGTGCGGATATATCTGTACCAGCTATGCTTCTCAACCCACCGGTTTATTATACATTCATTCATTTTCTTTTCAGTCCCTTTATTATTCTGGGGTCACCACAGCGGAATGAACCGCCAACTTATCCAGCATATGTTTTACGCAGCGGATGTTCTTCCAGCTGCAACCCATCTCTGGGAAACTCATTTACTCACATACACTACAGACAGTTTGGCCTACTCAGTTCACCTGTACCACAGGACTTGTGGGGGAAACCGGAGCACCAGGAAGAAATCCACGCGACCACGTGGAGAACATGCAAACTCCATACAGAAATGCCAGCTGACCCTGTCAAGGCTCGAACCAGCGACCTTCTTGCTGTGAGGTGATTGTGCTACCCACTACACCACCGTGGCACCACCAGTCTATTAATGTTACTAATTTGTTATCATTGTTTTGAATGTTGTTCTGTTGTCTTACCTTCGTGGATTTGCATGTTACATGGATCTGCTGCACATCTTGATTTTACCAAGTATAATTTGATCCTGGATTAACATCTATGCTCATCATGGAACATCATTTTTTTGAAAATGATAATCCATACATATTCCCCTAAACCCAACCATAACTGTAAATTATTCCCAAAATCAGAGGGGAATAATAGTTGGCTAACAATCATGTAGAAGTGCATAAAACTAACCGTAAGCTTAAACATAACATAAACCATAAACTTCTCCCTGATTGGCTAATTGGAATGTTGTTCCAGGATCAACATAGATGTTAATCCAGGAACATGTCCTAATTGGTGAAATCAGGTTGGCGTGGGTCTGCTTCATAAACTGTTGTTTTTTGGGAATACACTTTTTTGTGTGTGAGTTAATAGGTTGAGTGACCTGGAAATGTTCCCGCATTTGTTAAAATGGTCACGTCATAGGTAGAACATCAACATGGCGTCATTGAGGAATCTGTATTTAAAGCCAGACCACGTCAATGGCAGAGCGCTTCTCACAACCCTGTTATTTTTAGTGTTCATTTTAGTTGGATTTATGTTATATGTTGAGTTTTCTTGATTCTTTAGTCTGAATTTGTTTGTATGCTTATTTTTTTCATTTGTTTATTTATATACATATATATATTTTTTTTTTGTATTTTGTAGCTGGTATTAGATATTTTAATTTCTTAGTAATTTTTTAAAAAAATTTATTTAGCTCAGTGAGGGAGGCAGTGACCCGGAAGTCTCACCTGTTTTATTTTTTTCATGAGAGAATAGGTATAATCTCTCCTATGCCCCGTTTCCACTGAGTGGTACGGTACGGTACGGTATGGTTCGGTACGCTTTTAAGGCCGTTTCCACTGTTTAAAACCGTACCTTACCACTTTTTAGACACCCTTTGCAAAGGGTCCCAAGGGTACCAAAGCGAGCCGTAAGGCGGAGCTACACGCGCAGCTGAACGCCATTGGCTTACAGAGATACGTCATTTGCTCACGCAACAAGCAGAATGAAAACAAAGGACCCGCCATGTTTAATACACAGCCGAGAGACAATGCTCAGAAATAATATAAGCATATAATAACGAGCCATGGTTGACCTGAGCTTAAACAAACCTTGTCGTCGTCTTGAACGGCCACAAAGCCGAGAGAAGAGCAGATTCTTATGGGTTACGAGCCCATAAGCGCAAGCGCGTGAGGTTTTGCTTGTCTCTTGTGCCCGCGTGCGCGTCAATGTTTGAAATAACAAAGTTCTTAACCTGTACTATTATAAACTGGGAATGACGGAGTTACTCTCTAACGAGAGAATAATGACGGAGAGGCTACATGTACTGGTGAAGATTAAAGACACAGATGAGAGGTTTGCACAAACGGGGCTCTATTTCGTATTGTTTTTGAACCTAAATAAGGCATACATGCTGTGTGTAGTTTTTCTGTATTTGGTAACATCGGAGACTGTGTGGGGCTGTATGGTTTCATAAATGCTGCATTTATTTATTTATTTGATATAATCGCGGACTGTAGGCTATTTCGCATCATTGATCTGCAGTTATAATCAGATCATGTTCAGTCAGTAGTGACATTTTTACACCAGTGTTTATGTGTATAATAAAGCATCTGTTTTGTGAGAAGTGCTTCTCGTATGATTTTTGAACGACTCATAAAGCTTTACTGTAGACATTTCCTCGAGCGAAAATGACATCAACAAACTTTCTGTCGTACACCACGCCCACCAAAAGAGTACCCTTTTGCAGTGGAAATGCAAGCCTGATAAAGGTGCCCTGTACCGACCCGTACCGTACCGTACTGTACCACTCAGTGGAAACGGGCCACTAGACAGTAGGTGTAGTCAGGGTTTTTTGTTCCTTAGCTGCCTTACCAGTTTGCTGATATACATTCTATATGTTGGGTCGTTTTTCTTTGTTACGTGTTTTTACGTGTTTGTATTGGGAAGGTGTTAAGTTATGATATTCATTTTTTGTGGTTTGAACAAACAACAAACTTTTTTTTGTTGTGCAATCTTGATAACATTATTTGGGAAATGTTCGATCGGGATCATTAAAACACCATTTATTTATTTATTTTTCTTTTTTAAATATTTCCCAAATGATGTTTAACAGAGCAAGGATATTTTCACAGTATGTCTGATAATATTTATTCTTCTGGAGAAAGTCTTATTTGTTTTATTTTGGCTAGAATAAAAGCAGTTTAAAATTTTTAAAGACCATTTTAAGGTCAAAATTATTACCCTTTGAGCTATTTTTTCGATAGTCTACAGAACAAATCATCGTTCTACAATGACTTGCCTAATTACCCTAACCTGCCTAGTTAACCTAATTAACCTAGTTAAGCCTTTAATATCACTTTAAGCTGTATAGAAGTGTCTTGAAAAATATCTAGTCAAATATTATTTACTGTCATCAAGGCAAAGATAAAATAAATCAGTTATTAAAAATTAGTTAATAAAACTGTTTATAAATGTGTTGAAAAAAAAAATGAAAAAAAAAAACAGAAATTGAAAACAGAAAACAGAAACGGGGGGCTAATAATTAGATATACTGTAATTAGATAATCAAAGACTTCAACTGTACAGTACATAACATGCTCAAAAGTGTTGAAATGTTAGCAGAATTTGACTTTTTTTTTTACTTCAGTACCAAAATTCTGTATCATGACAAGTCTAATGTCTAGTGATAGAATCAGTTCATTAACTTGGCATCTAAAAGGTGTGTTTGGGAAAGAAAACATTAGCTAACCTGTGCGATTTCCCTTAACTTAGCTGAAAGTTAGGTCTGATATCGCTTTCTATTTTCACTAACTATTCAGAACTGACCTTCGGGTCATTCGGAAAGCAGTGAAATTATTATTTGTGTCACTTTCTCTTAGCTGATAAGATTTACAGCCAGGTACACAACAATATGCCATCGCGGACGCTGTTCCTGTGTGATTCCAGGCGGTACTTCCAGGTTTCTTCCCACCACAGCCTCGCTTTTGCTTTTAAAATGGCAGCCGTATGAAATTAGTCTATACCAATACTGTTTGGGATTTGGCAGGCAGCAGTATTTATTTTTCTTATTTTAGAACATGAGCGCTAAACTTGACTACGTTTGATAGATTTATTTTTAAATATCTTCTAAATAAAATGAAAACCTTCATCTGATTCCCGTCAAACGTATCTTTACTCCATGTCCCCCTGAGAAGGACTAAAGAATCCTCCTTTGAGCCCTTGAGCACACATCCCTCAGCACGGCATAGCCTGACTTGAAAACCACTAAGCATCATCCCCACTGGACTTTTCCTGGGATTCACGTTCCCGCTGCTTGCCCCGCTCACAGCACAGCTCATTTCACTCACTCAGTCTCACGGGTCTGAATGATTGATGGCTGGGGGGGAGGCTTGGCACACCTCCACGGTCCATCCCAGGCTGTAAAAGCAGCAGGCATCACCGTGTTAGACCCTGACAGCTGCACAGTTTAATGGGGAAGGATATAGACTGGGGAGTGTGAGGCGGCTGGTCCAGGCCTCTACGGGTTCGGCTGCTGTAATAAATGAATGAATGGACGTGGCCTGTTTGCTTGAATGGCTGATGACAAAATAAGAATGCATTGAGGGTTGCTTGTGCCGCGCGCTCCCTATATACTTGGAGAAAATCAATATTCATGTTGTGGTCCTTCAGAATTCCACTTGCATGATTAATTGAGGAACCAGATGATAGTGAGATGGTAATTGACATCCTGAGATGCTTAAATAAGTTGTGTTAAAAGATTGATTGACTTAGAGAAAAGTGTGATGATACAAGATTTTAGTCAAATAAAAGTAAATGGATATGAGACAATGAAATCAATTTCAACGCAAAGTTTATTTATAAGCTACTTTTGACAGGATCACGTACTTATGATTTACCACAGCCAGCCCCAGATTACAGTAGCTAATCATGATCCCCCAATCATATGATTCCTAAGTTACTATAAATATCCATAGTCTTTCTTCTACATTATCTTCGTCTGGAAGAAGCCCCCCTTTCCTCTTCCTCCTCCTCTTTTCTTATAGATCGGCGGCACGGCGGCCCAGTGGTTAGCACTGTTAGCCCCATGTCTAGAACGCAGCTGGCCCTGGTGCTCGCATGGTTGGTGGGTGTTTCTGTGTGGAATTTGCATATTCTCCCCGTGTCCGTGTGGGTTTCCCCCTTGCTCCACAAATTCCTACACACCATCCAAGGGCATGCTCTATACGTACACTGTAAAAAAAAAAAAAAAAAAAAAGCTGGGGGCTGGAAAAAAAATGTAAAACATTGACCAGTAAATTACAGACATATGCTGTAAAATAACGAATATTACATTATAGAAATTTCCTTAAATTAAAATTTCTGGTAAATTTCTGTAATTTAATATCTGTTATTTTACAGTAAATTTCAGTAATTTTATATCTGTTATTTTACAGTAAATTTCTGTAATTTTATATCTGTTGTTTTACTATAAATTTCTGTAATTTAATATTTGTTATTTTATGGTAAATTTCTGTAATTTAATATCCGTTATTGTATGATAAACTTCTGTAATTTCATATCCGTTATTTTATGATAAACTTCTGTAATTTCATATCTGTTATTTTATGGTAAATTTCTGTAATTTAATATTCATTATTTTACGATAAATTTCTGTAATTTAACAGCCGTTATTTTACGGATTTTCTCCGGCACCCCCGCTGCCAGAAATAAACTGTAAAATTACAGATATTTTTACAGTGTAATTGACTAAGCACCACAGGCACTTGTTTGGCTCCCTTCATTTTTCAAAGTAGTTTAGCCCATACATGTCAACCCTCCCGTTTTTCCCGGGATTCTCCCGTAATTTACAGTTCTATCCCACTATCATCCTGTAAAGGCATTTTCTTGTATTTCTCTCATTTTTTAAGTCTTTCTCTGAAGGGTGGCAATAAACATTAAAAAGCCGATCCTCCCTTTAAGCAATTCATTCCGCAGAACCACCAGGGGCCGTCCCTTGCTCTTAAATGTGAGTCAGTTCTGTGCTTTCGTTTTGTTTAGGCATAAACACACTTTGAAATAAATATAAAAATGACGCGATTCCCTTCCTTCTCATAACAGGTGCCATCGCCCCTCCTTTACAATACTTGAAACAGTCATACAGTGGTGCAGCTGACGTGCTCCATAGGGATAGACGCTGTTTCACAAACGGATTCTGTATACGCAATTTGAAGCGAAGCGAAAGGGAGATCCCTTATTATGGTGGGCATATCCCTTATTTTCACATCAACAAGCTTAAATCATCAGCTAATCATCAGCTAAGTGTGAACTCTTGAATTCAGGTTTGACAATTCAGGTATGCATTTGTCATGGTAAATTAATAGTTTCTTCTTGAAATTGAATGAATGAGTCAAATGAAAAAAAAAAATAATGAAACAAATAAACCAACTAACCAGTTAATGAATTTAAAGAATGAATGTGAGTGAATAAAATTATATAAATACATGTTTGATGTCATATAATACAAAAGTCAACTAAACCAGTGGTCCCAAACCTTTTATTACCACTGGTCAGTGATTGACAATTTTACCACGAACCAGGGGCAGGGTGGAGGGGTTTTTGTAGATTACTAGGCGTCCGTCAACTGTTTTCTCAGAGTATAACAAGCTGACAAAACATTGCTGTAAATCTGATACAAGTTTTATAAATGGAGAAAATTTAAATACCACTGTAATGTTTGGGTGTTGTGTGTTTGTCTGAGCTAATTAGTCAAAAGTACTTAAATGTGTATATTCCATACAAAGTATGAAAGTCATGCCATTATGCCGCTTAGGCGTACAAGCCACAAACTACTTGCGTGCACTTGCGTGCAGAAGAGTTGAGAGAAGCCGTTTGCATATCTCCAGCAGTTGATCTTCTTGCACACACATGGCTGATTCACCTGATTTGTTGACAAATGAGTTGCGGACCCATTCCTTGACAGTATACTGGTCCTGAATCTTTCCAAAGATGTCTGTCTTACTCATTTTACTAGCTTGTGGGATTAAAAAAATGGCACGCAAGTAATCGACATGTAAGCGAGAGATACGGTCATTTTTCAAAACAAAAGATTTTTTAAAATAAAAGACCGTTCAGACTCAGATAGTAAATAAAACGGAAATAATTCATGATATCTTGTGCAGCCTGGTGCCAATTGATCCACGAAGGAACTAAACTACTACTTTTGTCTATTTGTTTTAAAGTACCTGACCGTTTGCCCTGTGATGCCTTTTGTCAAGACAAAATATACTGTAAAATCCAATTATTAGTAAAATTAACCTGTTATAATTTACCTATTACTAAAAAGACTCACATGATAACTTTCACTGGGGCCAGATGGAATCTGCAGACATTTTTTTTTTGCTATTTCTGTGCAAAATTATGTTAAAAATCTGCAGATTTAAATGGAAGGATTTTGGAAGTAACATAACTAAAACCTTAGTATATGAAATAAAAAGTAATACATTTTTAACTTTTATTTAATGTTTACAATGCAAATCTAATTAGATCCACTTGATTTGGTAAACAAAGCAAGTCTCTCATATAAAATCTCTACTAAAGGACAGAAAATAGTACTTTACAAACGTTTTTGTAAATAAATCATATGAAAATGTTCATATTAGTCAGTAGTATTTCTGAAATAAGTTTAAAAACTAAACAAATATAAATGAATACACATTTAAAGTAAATACACAGAATCAACGATGGGCTAAAAATCTGTGGAAATCTGCGAAATTCTGCACACGCAGATTTCGTGTGGGCCTACCTTCCACCTCACGACTACACCATGTGAGACATGAATTAGGGGTATCGGATCGATAGTAGCACCCCGATAGTAGCACCACTTTTATTTCAATTTCTTCTATTTTAAGTTACAAAAGTATATTGCTCCTGTTTCATAAAAGAGCAGACATGTCTCTAAATACCCCGCTCCTTTTAAATCTCATATGCACTGTTGCTCCTTGTCCTTTTATCACGTGACTCAGCAACAGCAAAGTACTTTTGACTGTTCTGAGATGACGGAAAGAAAGAGTAGCGCGGTTTGGAGTTATTTTATTGTAGTAAAGAAAAAATATTGCAAACTGCGAAGCACTTGATTGTACAGCACATGTAATCACAGAAAACCTACAGTATAGTAATGAATTGCGTCCTCTCCGTAGTAGAAGTAGAAGTTATTTCTCTTTACTCCGGGAATGAATTTTTTTCTTCTGGAGAAAGTCTTATTGTCAGAACCCGGGTTTGAACTTTGCTTTCTCTCTCTCTTTTCTGACAGCATTTTCTATCTTCTCTTTCTGACAGCTTACCAATTTGCTGTGTAACCTCACACACCTGTTTGTCTTTACCAATCAGTAGTCTTGCTTGTTAACTGCCACCTGCCTTTAGTTTCTGCTAATTGTTGCTCCTATATCTGAGGGTGTTTCGCTTCTTCTTTTGCCAGAGTGTTGGTTTCCATACAGCTTTCAAGTCGGTCTGTTGTTTGCTTGTTTTATCTCTGTATTCTTTGTCCAGTTCTCCGGAGTCCTTCTGGATTTGGTCTGCCCTGCTGGGAGAACAAGCCTCTGCCTTGCCTTTACCTTTTCCTTCAAATTACCAGGCCTGGACCAAAACACCTGATTATATTTGGACTCGAATTAAGCCCAAGTCTGCTTTTTTTTTTATCTATTTATACTACAGATTTTTTGTTGGAAATTATCTTATGTTGTGAATTGTTGCCTGAGTTCTATTCTTCAGTTTTTATTTACTAAGAACACAGACCTGCTCTGGAGCTCAGCAAGTTGCTGAGTCTTTTCTTTTGCTTCTTAAATTAAAGACTTCTTCTTTTGAACACCTCTGCTTTTGGGTCCTTTATACAGACATCGTGACACTTATTTGCTTTAGTTTGCTTGAATAAAAGCAGTTTATATTTTAAGCAGTTTATAGCAGTTTATATTATTGACCATTTTAAGGTCAAAATTATTAGCACCTTTGAGCTAATTTTTATTTCGAACAAACCATCATTAAACAATGACTTGCCTAATTACCCTAACCTGCCTAGTTAACCTAATTAACCTAGTTAAGCCTTTAAATGTCACTTTAAGCTGTATAGAAGTGTCTTGAAAAATATCTAGTCAAATATTATGTACTGTCATCATGGCAAACATAAAATAAATCAGTTATTAGAAATGAGTTATTAAAACTATTATGATTAGAAATGTGTTGAAGAAATCTCTCCGTTAAACAGAAATTGGGGAAAAAATAAACAGGGGGGCTGATAATTCTGACTTCAGCTGTATATATACACACTAAAAAAAGTGAGACGATGGGAAATTGAACACCTTCGCTTTGCACTCAGACTAAGACACTGCAGTGGCCGTTCACTGCTTCGCTGTTCCACAAGGAAGAAACAAAAAACCTCAGAGGATAACTCAAAGAATATAAATCGACCTCATCAAACCTCTGCAGAAGTCGGTTGAGCCTGCTAGACACATTTTTATGATTGTGCTGTAATCAAAATCAGGTTTGCCGGAGGGAGAAAAGCAGATGACTCAGACAGCAACAAACAGCCAGTGAGTTAACGTTTTATGATTGGATGATCTACACCTCCGCATTGTCTTGAATGTGAGGTGACGACAGCTCTCGTTGAAGCTGCGCTGAGATGAGGCCACAGCGCTTCTGAACGCAAATGCTGAATGTATGCGCTGTGAGCGATATACATGCAGCATAACCCAAACAAATATGGTTATGTTGGCAAGTCATACATTATTTTTGCTGTTACTTGCTTACGTTAACAAATATGATGGAAATAATAATAATAATAATAATAATAATAATAATAATAATAATGATAATAATAATAATAATTATAATAATAATAATAATAATAATAATAATAATAATAATAATAATAACAATAGTAATAATAATAATAATAATAATAATAATAATAATAATAATAACATTACTATTACTCGACCAGAATTAACATTGACACAAAAGCAATAGAGAAAGTCCAACCCAGGCTCATTTTGAAAACGTTGTCCTATGTACGTTTCTGGAGGTTGCGAAATACGTCCCAGGAAGTACATATTTTTGCAATTTTTGTTTTTGCGAATTAACGAGAGGCTGCTGTGTACACTTTTTGAGATCTAAAATGTCTCTTGCGAGTGCCATACGCGCCTGCTGTTCTCGTGTAAACCCACCAGAGGCTGATGTCAACTGACTGACTGAATGACTGACTAACCGACCAATCGACTTACCCACCCTTCTCCTTCCCTAAACCCAACCAAAATTTTATCGATTGACCCACCCACCCACACACTTCCCTAAACCTAACCAAAATTTTTCAAAAAAGCAATCCAGAATAAAAAGAAAAGCCCTTATCTCATTTTTACCATGCTTTTAGATTTTACCACATTCTCACCCTGTTATTTACTGGTTTATTTTATTTTTTGGATTCTGTTTTTGTCTTACCTGCTTTCTGGAACCGCTCCTCACTGGACTTGAACCCCTTAGTCGTGGTCATGTGAGCTAACGAGACAAACTAGCTGCAGCGGGAAAGTCGTTCACACAGAGGTAATCGGTCAGTAAGGTAAGTGCGAAAAGTAACGGCGTCATACCACCCCGTAGCGTTCGTTTAAAAAAATTAAACGCAGCCATACGTACCTCTGACCACATAATATGCGGTCTCCAGAAACGCACGTGGGACTATGTTTTCAGAATGAGCCTGTGTTGAGAAAGTCCTTTAAATATGTATATACATGCTGGGAAACGATTAATAATAAAAATTAATTCCATCCAAAACACAAAATGACATAATATGTGTACACTGTGTATGTTTATATATAATTTAAATAAGTTTTGTATAGATTTGTTTTTATGTATGTGTTTTATAACAACACAACTTGACATAATCATGATGAGGGATTATAATTGTGTCATGAATGTTTTTTTGATCACATTTTCAGTGGAACAAACTGTATTTGTCATTATAAGGTCACATTTAAAGTGTAATTCATCTGTCCTTATCATTTTTAAGAGTGTCATATTTAATGATGTTTTAATAACAAATCCAGATTGTGCCACAGTAGTTGAGGTCAAAATTATCTACAATAATGACACTAATATAAAATTCATGACACATTTAACGTGGCTTCATGACAATCATGTTTATTACTGATATAAGCCAAGTTGGTTATGTCAAGTTGTCAAAGACAAAAGTTTCCATAAACAATGTCATCTTAGAATTTAAAATGTTTTAATTAAGGAATGACACTTAATGTAAGTTGTTTTTAGTATTTGATTCATATCATGTTTAGATGTTTAATGAATAGAGTTTATTTATAAACTAATTTTTAGAGGATCACGTGCTTATGATTGCTTGCGGCTGGTCCCGCATTATCCAATTTATGATTCACCAATCAGGCGATTCCTAATCCATTATAAATACCCTAAATTCCATATCACAGCCATTGTCGCATTGAATAATCCCCCCTTCCACCCCTACTTCTCCTCCTTGCCTAGATGGGTGTCACAGTGGCCCAGTGGTTAGCGCTGTTGCCTCACAGCAAGAACGTCACTGTTTCTAGTCCTTACCAAGCCAGTCAACGTTTCTGTGCGGAGTTTATACGCTCTCCCTGTGCTCATGTGGGTTTCCCCCGGGTTCCTTAACTTAAGCTAATTGACTAATACAAATCGGCTCCATAGAAATGCTCTTAGCAAGTAGTTATCTCTTAAGAGCAATCACTATCTGTTCATTAGCTACTACAGCAGGGGAGTTCTCGTGATCATCCTGAGCTTAAACTCTCCTCTTGCCTTGCCAACGGGAGGGAGCCTCAGACTCGAGGATCTTATGAGCTCAGGGCTCTCTCCCTGGACAGCATGCCAAACAAGTTTTATAATCAATCTTCAAACACAATTTCAAGTAAACTGTTCCCGATCATTTTACTTCCCACTTTGGCAGGATCATTTTGCCCATTTTACAGGAAAAAACTCTCTAAATTTTGATTGAATATTTCTGAAAATAAAACAATATTTATTTAACGTGTCTAGAAAATACTTATGGATTTAAGTTTTAGATAATTGGAAATGCTTCTTCACATAAGATTTATTTATTTATTTTTTTTAGATCTTTTGACCAAAAACAAGACAAAACTCAAAGTAAGATACGGATTTTTTATTTTTTTTGCAGCGTATGTTTTGTACTTTTCTTGCTTGTTGTCATAAATCATTATATTTGATAATAACTTGAAGTGTTAAGGATTTATGGTACAGCTAACAATTCCTTGGCAACTTAATAGATTTTATTCTCATGCCAGCAACCACCCACATATCTCACAATATTGCAACAAATTTTCACAACCACTTTTCAGAAAATGTAAAAATGTTATGGTCTGATATTGTCTTGTGTTAGTTCTAGCTCATTTAGCAAGGCTGATGTGCCAAAAACAGAGCAGAAGAGGTCATGTCTTTATTTTTCTTTTTTTTTCTTTTGATTACAGCAATTACTTCAATTCATTAAAGGAAAATTTCAAGCCTTATCAAGCACAACTCTCTCTCTCTCTCTCTCTCTCTCTCTCTCTAGCTCGCTCACATACACACACATGCACGTACATGTACATATGATTATGACGATTCCACATACGTGTAGTGTATTGTAAAAAACACTTATAATTTGGCCTTAACCTACCACTATCCCTGAACACAACCCTCACAGGAAACCTGTGGCAAAATTGACTCAAAATACCATTTAAGTTTTAAGCACCTTGAACGATTATTATTAATATCACCCTCAAACACGACTACAGTCAGAACATATCCAGTGGCATAATTTTCATTTGTGCGTAATTTTAGGACAAAATCAGGTGGGGTGGCGGATCAATCCTTAAGTATCGATATTTTTGATACTGGCAACTTATAAAAAGGACTAATCCTTAAGTAGAAGAGGTCGCATTTCGGTCACACATACTTTGAGAGCCTTACTGACTAAATTAATGAAATAAGGTGCTATCCACTAAGACAACCCGGGATGCTTAAATATAACTGGCTAAACTGGCATAGGGCAGGTTAAATGACCAAAACAAAGACAGATATTCCGGCACATAACAGACATTTTCAAAGTAGAATATATGATTTCAGCATAGCATTTCAGATAAACAAGCATGTTTCTTATATATCTGCAAAAATTATTACCATAATATTTAATACAAACATAAATATTATGACAGCATGTTTACATTTATTTTAGTTTTTTTTTTGTTTGTTTTTTGTTCAATCAACTGTTCTTTATTTAATCAAACATCAAATGTGTTTAAATAAAGGGAATAGTATTTGAATTGACCAAATCCTTCCCTCTGTTTTCAAATCAAAGTTTCTCCCTTGAACGCTCTCATAACAATATAAAATTGTTTGTGTAAACCACAAACAAGTACATACACACACATATACACAATCGTCAGCTTTGCAAATCAGCACATGGAGAGAGTGTGTGTTTTTCAGGGTGGCAGGTAATCGGAGCTCCAATGGCAGGTGCTTCAGGAAGGCAAGCCACGCTGTAAAGCACGTCAATCTGCTAATATCTATTATGGGCAAACGGAGGTGGATTAGAGCTGGAGTGAACAGGGCATTTAGCAGTAAGAACAGAGGAACACGGCGTGCCTCAGGACAAGAACAGCCTGTCTGACAGAACGACCCCCAGAGGGATTTGTTTTGGGCAGATGCAAAAAAAAAAAAAAAAAAAAAACCTGGGCTACTGAACTTCACAACCCTGAAACAATTAGAGATCTGTCTGCCTCTGAATTTGCATGACAAGCAGCGTTCTGTTCCCTGCGGTCAGACATGGGCAATTTCCCCGCCAGTTATTGAATCAGGAAGCAAAGAGCAGAAAAAAAAAAAGAGAAAATTAAAAATAGGGAGCAAGAGGGAAAAAAAATTTGCCGTTGATCTAAAAAGCATGAATGCTGTGTAGGTAATGTTGGAGGAGTAAAAATGAGGAAGTGGCAGTTGCTCTCCTTACATATGTAAAAAATAAATGGCAAAAGCATTGCTTCTAGGCGACAAACTAGTATTGCTTTTTTTTAATACCGTACCTTTGATTGAAAGGTTTGCAATATTATTTGGGTGGTGGGGTAAAAAAAAATATGAATATGTAATGCGACTTTGGCTGTACTTTGGCAATAAGATGAAACTCACAGATGCATTTGCATTGCAATATTTAATGCTTTTGGCCCCTGCAATCACTCGCAACATTTATATTCGAGGTTTATGACTTTATGAGGTTTGGCAGAAACTAATCAGGGTGCACTCTCATTTTGGGGATCTGCCTCGGAAAAATCAAAAGGCAATAAACCATTTTCTCTTGATTGTATTAATTTTTGTTAAATCAGAAGAAAGAAAAAAAACTTCTCTCTCTTAGATATTACCGGCATGGTTTTGGAGGTTGCTGTAAATGTTTGAACCAAGTCAAGCCAAATAATAAGTCAAGCATAATAATAATAATAATAATAATAATAATAATAATAATAAAATAATAATAATAATAATAATAATAATAATAATAATAATAATAATAATAATAATAATAATAATTATTATTATTATTATTATTATTATTATTATTATTATTATTATTATTATTATAATAATAATAATAATAAAACAACAACAACAATAATAATATCTCATTCACACACATACACTACGGACAATTTAGCCTACCCAATTCACCTGTACCGCATGTTTTTGGACTGTGGGGGAAACCGGAGCACCCGGAGGAAATCCACGCGAACACAGGGAGAACATGCAAACTCCACACAGAAATGCCAACTGACCCAGCCAAGGCTCGAACCAGCGACCTTCTTGCTGTGTGGCAACAACACTACCTACTGTGCCACCGTGTCACCATTATTATTATTATTATTATTATTATTAGTAGTAGTAGTAGTAGTAGTAGTAGTCTTCTGTGTTAAGCTGCTTTGACACAATATCCATTGTAAAAGCATTATAGAAATAAAGATGAATTGATTTGAATTGAATAGTAGTAGTAGTAGTACATGTTTTTCTAGCTAATATTTATTATGGTATAAATATAGTGTACATACAGTACATAACATGTGTATACCTGCAATTGTCAAAGCAGAATTTAAACATAGAACTTATAAAATTAATATTACATATGCTGCATTGCAAAATATGCAAATAAAGTAGTATAATAATATTAGTATAACATGTATTACCATAAGTTACCAAATGATGTACACATGTTAAAATGACAGAAACATACATGTTTTCAAATTGTCAAAGCAGAAAACAAAACAAAACAAAACAAAACAAAACAAAAAACTGAACATTTTGATTTTGCACTTTGAATTCTAAATCTAAACTCTCCCAGACACATAAAAAGCATCAAAACCTTTCCTGTTTAAACTATAGCAAAACCAACCAAACTCTCACAAACATATACAAAATATGAAACCTTCCCTGTTCCAACAAACAAAACAAAACAAAAAAATACTAAAGACTTTGATTCCGTACTTTGAAGTCCAAATCCAAACTCTCACAAACATATAAAAAACATCAAAACCTTCCCACTTTCAATGAGCAAAACAAAACAAAACAAAACAAGAGATCAAAATGAGATAAAAACAAACCCTAGCCCTAAACATGTTGATTCCACACTTTGACATACAAAACCAAACTCTCACAAACATATACAAAACATCAAGCCTTCCCTATTCCAACTAACAAAACAAAACAAAGAAAAGCAAAGCAAAGCAAAAAAACAAAAAACAAAAAACAGACAAGACAAGACAAACACTAAACATTTTGATTCTGCACTTTGAAGTCCAAATCCAGTCTCACAAACATATAAAAAACATCAAAACCTTTCTACTTTCAACGAACAAAACAAAACAAAACAAAACAGAACAAAACAAAACAAAACAAAACAAAACAAAACAGAACAGAACAGAACAGAACAAAACAAAACAAAACAAAACAAAACAAAACAAAACAAAACAAAATCAGATCAGAATGAGATGAAAACAAACCCTAACCCTAAACATTTTGATTCCGCACTTTGATGAACAAAACTAAACTCTCACAAACATATACAAAACATCAAACCTTCCCTGTTCCAACAAAACAAACTAATATAATAATATATGAACAAAAAAATATATAAACAACCATCCAAACCTTCCCTGTTTCAATAAAACCTCTATGCAAAATCAACGTCAACAATGGCTGTTTGTCAATCTGAAAGTGATTTTAGTAGCGCAAACACTCACGTGTGGTGCAGTTGGTGCTGAAGCGGGGGTCATAGGTCGCGGTCTCCATCTCCCCGGGTTGACTGTAGCTTGAGGAAATCCTGAAGGGTTTGCTCCGAGCGGCCAAGCTGAGGTGAACTACCGCCCAGCTGAAAAGCAGAGAAAAAACCAGCAAGATGAGCACCAGAACCAGGCAGCGAGGCCGACGCAGTGTCCGCAGTGGGCCGTAGTCCGTCAGGGTGGCCCCAGGGGGAACGTCCCCAGCCTGGGGCGCTTCAACACCCTCTTGAGATCTGACAGAAGGACACGACTGGCCTTCTGACACCAAACCAGCCCCCTCAGCCAGTTTAGGGTCATCCTCTGCTGCGTTATCACACATTCCCAGATATCCACACTGCTTATAAAAGCTCTCAAATCAGAGGTTTTTGTGTGTGTTTGACAGTATGTGGAAGAATGCACTGATGCGCGGTTGCTCTACGCGTTTGTGTGCGTTTTTAACCAAACTACCTCTCGTGGGGAAGTCAATGACCTGGCTAATTTTATTAAGCAAATTGGTTGGATTTCAATTTGCTAGCGGCTGCTGACCAAAGGTTTCGAGTCTCCTCCTTTTCTTTTCTCTCCTCCCTCTGCTGTGTTTTTCTTTCTGCCAGACCTGTAACCTGCCTGTTGTTGTTGTTGTATCGCATCTCGCTGCGAGATTTGCATCGGCGTCTGATTGGCTCTAACAGCAGGAGTCGAGACACCATGACTAAGTGGGCGTTGATCCTCTAAACAAACACGCAGACAGCTAGCAATCATAGGGAAATTAAGACCGGCCAGAGGAAAAGTGTGCGCTTGGATTCACTTGAGGGGGAAAAAAAAAGATTATCGTTTCACTTTTCGCTTGTCACTCATCCAGTGTTTAAGTGACAGGCTTTAGATCATTACAGCTGGTTTCACTTCCTCTATATGTCTTAACTAAGCTTGGTTACTAAAGAAAATGCAGTTCTGCGTACAAGAATACATTACATTTAAAATCCTATTAAATTTGTTTATTTATTTTTTTATTATATTAAAATTTCACAGTATGTTTGGTCTTACTATGTTTTTGATTAAACAAACAAAACATTAGTGGGTATAATATTGTTATGTGAAAAACAAAACAAACAAAAAAAAACACAAGTTACACATTAGAAAAACCTTGAAGTGAAACTATGAACCAATTTCAACTGGAAAGCATAGTACATATAGACCATTTCAATGTGGCCATGTCATAACTGTAACAAGGGGCAGTTCAATTATAACTTGTTAAAACGGCTATCATAACATTATTTATCAATACAGGTATGTGGCTCTTTTTGGATTCTCGGAGGCTAGGATAAAATAAAATAGGAATCAAAAATGTAAAACAGGAAATATGTTGGGACCATTGTTTTTGTTTACATCCCTCAAAATGGTCAATACAACAAAACAAAGCATTATAAAATAATCATTCTAAGTAAGGCTGACAAATGTGCTTATTTGTTTCTTTGTTTGTTTCTTTGTTTGTGTGATGTTATACTACTAACAAGAGTTGTTATTGTTATTATTATTATTCATTCATTCATATTAATCAGGGGTCGCAACAGCAGAATGAACCGCCAACTTATCCAGCATATGCTTTGCTGAGTGAATGTCCTTCCAGCTGCAACCCATCACTGGGAAACATCCATACACACTCATTTACAAACACACACTACGGACAATTTAGCTTGACCCATTCACCTATACCACATGTCTTTGGACTTGTGGGGGAAACCCAGGCAGAACATGCAAACTCCACACAGAAATGCCAACTGACCCAGCTGAGGCAAAACAGGGACCTTCTTGCTGTGAGATGATCCTGCTACTCACTGCACCATTGTGAAGACCTATTATTATTATTGTTATTATTATTATTATTATTATTATTATTATTATTATTATTATTATTATT
>CAIGQQ010002476.1:1366661-1382461 GCA_903798035.1 Danio albolineatus | reverse complement strand
ATATATATTATAAATGTACAAACATTTACTCACAACTGAATAAATAGATTATATTGATTCTATCCTGGTTGTGTTCTATTCCCAGTTATCCCCCTTATGCCTTATTGGTTTTAAGCATTCCAACATTTAAACTCTGAATATATATAATTTTTTTAAAATCATCCCTCTTGGGTGTAATTTGCTTTCAAAGCATTTTTAAAGTTCAGTTTTAGCGATCTTCATGTTTACAATTGCGCTTCCTTCGCAGTGCACTTTGAAAACATTGATGTCATTTTGAACACAGTCGCTCATGACGAAAGCTATAGGTGACCTATTATTTAAAAGCTCCAAAGCTCCGAACAAAAACATAGCATCCGTTAATCATTTCAATTTATAGTAGGTTATGATGATAATGATGATAATAATAATAATAATAATAATAATAATAATAATAATAATCATCATCATCATCATCATCATTCATTCATTCATTTTCTTGTCGGCTTAGTCCCTTAATTAATCTGGGGTTGCCACAGTGAAGTGAACAGCCAACTTATTTAGCACTGTTTGCAAAACATGCAAACTCACACAGAAATGCCAACTGACCAAGCTGGGGCTAAAACCAGCGACCTTTTTGCTGTGAGGCGAACGTGCTACTCACTACGTCACCGCGGCGCCCATCATCATCATTAATATTATTAATACTATTATTAAAGTATGAATTTAGTGTAATTTCCTAATAAATAATAAATATTAAGCCTCTTTATTTATTTACATGATTTATATAAGATATTGGAATATGTGTTAGCTTTTGTAAGTAATTTTGTGTTAATTAAGAACAGACTATGGAATATTTTCAATAAAAACCCTGTATGTGCCAATTAGATATATTTCAGTTAATGTGACGAGTGCATGTTTTTCATAAAACTAATATGGGATTTTTATTTATTATTTTCTTTTTTAATGCATGTGCTTGCAAAACACTATTATTTGCCCTACGAAATTTTGGGGTTCTTCTCTAAAGCATTTGTTACTCCACCCCGTTTAGAGCATCATTATGGGCGTTTTACGTTATGACTAACATGATTCAAAGCATGGAAGTTTGTGAGGCAGTTTGCAAATGTACATTGAAACGATGGATTTGGGAAATGCCAAATCAATGAACTATGTTTGTACTTGTACCTTAGTTGGCTAACGATGGTTTTCTGAAACGCTCTCCTGGCTGATTGTATCCCTGATCATAGTATACTATATGGTTTGTTTTCATCACTTTAGATAAACTATACATTTAGAGAATGAAGCACAGCTGAGGCTGGAAAACAATGTTTTAATGCATTGCAATCGGCATAGGTGTAATGAGGAGGCACAATTTAATTTAGCTAAACTGCGACATGGTCATCTTTTGGAAATATTACCAACCATCCATTAGGTAATGTTTTTCCCTCTCTATCTCTGTTTAAAACTGTTGTTTAAGCACTATCAACAAACATTTTTTCCTCCCAACCCTTATATGAGACATCTTATCGGACTACGGCAGCTGGATTGGTTCAAAAGACACAGTACTTTTTGCGGTTGGTTCTGTTTTAGTTCGGATCATGTTCTCATCACAAGCGAACCGCTCCAGGGTTCGCTTGAAAGCATACTGAGACCACCTTTTCAAGTAGGTAGCTCTGCTTTTGGTGTGCACCCAAGTGCGATTGCTACATTCACACCTGCCCAAGTGAACTGCACCAAGAGGGAAAAAAAAACTCTAGTGCGATTCCACCCAACTAAATAAGGCAGGTGTGAAAGCACCCTAAGTATAACATCAGAAAATTGCATATTGAGATTAGAGTATAATTAGAACTTTTTTTATGGTCTTGAGGAGGTCAAGTAGAAAATTACAGTCAGAGACCCTCTGAAATGTAAGCACGTGTTCTAATACTAAATGCCTTCTACATAATAAGACATAAACGTCCTACATGATCCCCTAAGGGTTCGTACAGTTCTCCCCTATAATACGCAATTATAATACACAGTTGACATCAGAATTATTAGCCCCCCCGCTGTTTAGTTTTTTTCCCCAATTTCTGTTTAACAGAGATAAGATTTTTTTCAACACATTTCTAAACATAATAGTTTTAGTAACTCATCTCTAATAACTGACTTATTTTATATTTGCCATGATGCCAGTAAATAATATTTGACTAGATATTTTCAAGACACTTCTATACAGCTTAAAGTGACATTTAAAGGCTTAACTAGGTTAATTAGGTTAAGTAGGCAGGTTAGGGTAATTAGGCAAGTTATTGTATAACAATGATTTGTTCTGTAGACAATTGAAAAAAAAAATCTAGCTTAAATGAGGCTAAAAATTTTGACATTAAAATGTTCTTTAAAAAATTAAAAACAGCTTTTATTCTAGCCGAAATAAAACAAAAAAGACTTTCTCCAGAGGAAAAAAAAATATTATCAGACATACTGTGAAAATTTCCTTGCTAAACATCATTTGGGAAATATTTAAAAAAGGGAAAAATATCAATAATTCTGACTTCAACTGTACATAAGAAAACAAAATCTTGTTCTACATTTAATCAAGATATTTTCCTCCATGCTTTGTGCAACATCTGAAAATGCTCCAGTATTCACAGCCTTGGTTTTGAACACAGAAGTGAATATTTAAAAACAGACTACATTTGAAACAAAATCACAAAAGACGGATATTAAATACCTTTTGAGAGAGTTTTGAAGCGCAAAATGATCAAGTGAAGTTCATTCATTTTTCTCATTCATTTTTTACAAGATTTGATGCACAAGATTATTCAAATGGTCTGCAATACAACTTATTGAAATATTAAACTTCAGAGGTCTGTTTATTTTGAAATACGTGTGTCTCCAGTGCTGTAACCTGCCTAAATTGTTATGACAAATCAGCTGATACTATATGTGAGTGATGATGTTTGACACTTTAATACAACATCAAAATAAATATCTTTTTCTTTTTCTTTTTTTTTTCAGGTTGGCTTAGTGGTTAGCACTGTTGCCACACAACGAATGAGGTCGCTGGTTCAAGTCTCAACAGGACCAGTTGGAGTTTGCTGTGTAGAGTTTGCACATTCTCCTCGTGTTTGCATGGGTTTCCAATGGGTGCTCCGGTTTCCCCCACAGTCCAAGAACATGTGGTACAGGTGAATTGAATAAACTTGTCCATAGTGTATATGTGTGTATGGGTGTTTCCCAGCACTGGGTTGCAGCTGGAAGGGTATTTGCTGTCACGGTTGGGTTAGGGAAAAGGAGAGCGAGGACTCAGGTGCAGCAAAATAAGGGTTTTTATTTATAAAAAATAAAACGAAAGAGGAAAACAAACAACCCCGAGGGGGAAAACATTAATAAAAAGGAAAAAACAAACTTGACTGGAGGATGATCGACAATCATTGACGACGAACTGGCACAGGACAGCAGACATGAGGAGAATTTAAAGCAGAAATAATTAACAAACAGACAGGTGAACATGATAGACTAATAATGGGTTAACAAGGAGGGTGGGGCTAGACAATAGATGGGAGAGCACATGACAACACAAGCCATGCGCTCACAAAGACTAGAACACGCAGCCAATGAGAGAACTCATTGAAGGACTGAATGTGAGACACAAGCACACAATAAAATGAAAACATCTTACCGTGCGCTCACACATATGCAGCGCACAAGCTTCATCCCAGCGCCATCCCAAACCGGAACCAACTAGACGGAGGCGCTGAGAATGAAGCAGCGCGATGCCGACAGAACAAACAAACACCAGGACGAGAGCATGCGATCGCGAACACGCCCAGACCCTACGCGCCCATATCAAACGGAAGCGCGCACGGTTCCAGCGCGCCCACAATCGGCACTCATACATAGACACAATGACAACACACAGGACTATACAGAGCTAGTGTCCGGACTCTGCCACCAAAACAAGAATTAACAAGACAGGAGTGGCAGAACCCTGACATTTGCTGCATGAAACATATGCTGGAATAGTTGGCTGTTCCTTCCGCTGTGGTGATCTCTGACATAGAGACTAAGCTGAAGCAAAATGAATGAATGAGTTTGGCATAATCAAAATAGTTGTCTCTCGAGTGAATTTAGCACTTGTACAGCTAACATTAAAAATTATAAAGGCTTTCGACAGTCACCAAACGTTTGGTAACATCAACAGTTTTTAGCACTTAAAAAGTATCATCTTATCATCTTATATTACATCTCTTACCCTATCCAAACCCTGAACCCAACCACTACCTTACATTAGCTATTAAAAAGCTGAAAATGGGTAGTTTATTGAGCTAAAAGTCACAGTTAATGGTTTGCTAATAGCATGAATTGTACATTAAAATAAAGTGATCGAATGTTCTTCTTTTCAACTCAGCATGCGCATCTCCATCCACATACTAATTGCATTTAACTTCATGGTCATTAGAAAGTATGTTCTATGTACTATGAACATGAGAAATACGAACAGAATTCAAATGACATTCACCATCCTTTCAATGTCACGCAACCTTCCTGCATCGGTTATGTCTTTACATTTCCATTCATAAACTCATCCGTGTCCTCATGCTATAGTAAAGAGTCAGTTGACTGCACACTTCAGAAGCTTCAGTAGCACGTGATCTAGCGTCCATATTGCCTGCAGTTTTTCAATACTATGAATTCAGATGTACTATTCAGCTCACATACAGTTTTTATTAAGTGCTATATGATAAAGAATGTGATTTTAGATGAACAGATGACCTACAGACAACCTGAACAATGCATGAAGGTGGGTGCCATGTTTCAGAAAATGATGATTTACTGTGTAATTTGCTTGTATTTGCATGTCAAGGGGTTTACAGAGAATGGTTCATCTCTGAAAAGATCCAAACAGGGGCATTTCTGTTGGCAACGAATGCCTTGTTGATGCCTGAGGTCAAAGGAGTATGAACAGCCCTCTAAAAAGGCAACTGGTAACCACAATAACACAAATACTGTAAGCACATATTACAACCGAGGCCTACAGAAGAGCATTAAACTTGAAGCAGATGAGCTACAATAGCAGAAGAACAAACTGATGCCATTCCCGGAGGCTAAGTTGCTGAAAATGCTCCTTATTAAAATTTTATTTATTTGTTTGTTTGTTTGTTTGTTTGTTTGTTTTTATTGTTTGTTTTTATTTATTGCAGAAAAACAACAACAAGAACAATCTCTTTCTATACAGCCTAAATGCATAAAATGGGTGTGTGAATATTTAGCTGCCGTTCGTGTCTTTACATGCAGTCTATTGGTCGTGTAATGTACTGTATGAGAGGGTGTTGAGAAATCAGTTGAATGATGTGTAATATTCCAGAGGGCCAATCAGAGAGTGATTGCGGATAGCCACGCCTCCAAGTTTTAATTACAGTGCATTTACACTGAATCAGAACACCAGTATTTCCTGAACTATATTGGGGCCTTGAGCATTTTTACAGTGCTCCATTTCATGGGTTGAAGATGCTGGAGTAGTGGAAATGCCAGACTCAACCAAAACAGCAGTTTTATGTGTTTTAAAATTAAAATAATTAATTAAAATAACTTAAAAAATTAAATAAATAAATAAAAAAACTAGTGTGAACAGCAGCTGAGGTAACAGTTCATGTAGTTCACTAAAACCGATAATAGTAGTTTGGTTAAGAGTTGACATTGATTTGTATGATAACTGTATGGAGAGTCTTTGGTATACATTTATAGTGTATTTTACAACATAGGTTTATTCTGAAAACGTAGTCCTATATGCATTTCTGGAGACAGCAAATTATGTAGCCAAAGGTATGTATGGCTGCATTTAATTTTTTAAACAAACGCTACGGGTCAGTATGACACCATTCCTTTTCGCGCTTACCAGCTAACCGCTTACTTCCGAATCGATGGCTTTGCTGCTGTAACCACTTTGTCCTATTAGCTCACCGTGTATGTTGGTGGACTTGAGACGCAGAGAGGAGTTGACCATGACAACGGAGTTTGAGTCTGGTGAAAGTGGTTCCAAAAAGCAGGTAAGCAAAAACAGAATCCAAAAAATAAAATTAAACAAATAATATAACAGGGTGAGAATGTGGTAAAATCTGAAAACAGGCGAGTGCTTTTCGTTTTCTGTACTGCTTTTGAAAATTGTTGGCTGGATTTAGGGAAGGAGGAGGCTGGGTCAGTCGATTGGTTAGTCCAGGCATGTCCAAACTCGGCCCTGGAGGGTGGGTGTCCAGCAGATTTTAGCCCCAACTTGCCTCAACACACCTGCAAGGATGTTTCTAGAAAGCCTAGAAAGAGCTTGATTAGATAGTCCAGGTGTGTCTGATCGGGGTTGGAACTAAACTTTGCAGGACACCGGCCCTCCAGGACCAAATTTGGACACCCCTGGGTTAGTCAGTCAGTCATTCAGTCAGTCAAAGAGTCAGTCAACAGTGGCCTCTGGTGGATTTACGAGAAAACAGCACTCATGAGAGAAATTCGTGAGATCTGAAAAAATGCACACAGCGGCCTCTTGTGGATTCACGTAAACAAAAAACTGCAAAAATCGTACATCCTACGACGTATTTCACGGTCTCCAGAAATCTATATAGAGGTACATTTTCAGAATTAGCCTGGGTGAGTATTTTATTGGCAATAAACTGTTTTGCAGAGGTTTCATTGTATGAACACAAAGCTAAAACAGTTTCAGTTTGACACAATAAGCTGAATAAGCTTGCAAGAAATCTATTTAACCATATTTTCCATAGGATATTTGCTAGATGGTGTATATATAATTAAAACCATAACCGGCTGTGTCAGTATTTAGTTCTGAAGGCACTGTGTTAGCAAGGTTCACCTAATGAAGTTGCTAATGAATATACACTGTATTATTCATGGGACACTTTGTAATAGTCTCATTATTCATGAGATAATTAAGCTGGAAAAAAAAAAGTTGTTGCATGTTTCAGAAAGTATAACGTTAGTTACTGTACTCCCAACTCTCCAAAACCTTCTTCAGTGTCTTCTGAGTCCTTCACAGTTGACTGAGTCTTCCATTACCATCACTGACCACTCTCCCAGTCTGTCAGCTCTCCAAGTCTGGTTCATATACTCACCACCTCTCGCTTCATCTCAGCCTGGCCAAAAGCTGTCATGTAGACCCAGATACATCAGCATGTTATCAATCACGGCCAGCCTTACTGTATCCAACCAAAACCTCTGGTTCTTTCTTCTCCTTGCACCATCCTACCATCATTCCACCATACAGTAAGTAACTGCTCTGCCGAAGTCTGGATGATTGACAGACTTTGGTTTCACCTTGTCAGCTACTGTCTAATGCATTGAATAATGAACAGGGGAAATGGCTTCTATAATAGTGATGTTTTTGTAATACGGGCTGGCAAAGTAAAAGCTGTGCAGGTAAATCTCAGCCACTTGCTCTCATAAGGCACACTAAAAATAACAATAAGGACTATACACTGTAAAAATAGGCTCTGATTTTAATGGTAAATGTTACAGTAAAAATCGATAACCTAATTAACAGTAAGTCACCTCAAAGGGCACACATTTTACCCCTTTTTTAAGATTTAATATAATAATTTTGTGTATCCAGAATGTGTCTGTAAAGTTTCAGCTCAAAATACCTATCAGATTATGTATTATACCTTTATGAATCTGGGAAATTGAATCTGTTAAGACATTGTAGCTGTTTTTGTTGCCTGTGCCTTTTATGCAAATGAGCTGGTTCTCCTCGCTTGTGCACATTATCGTTTTGGGTTGAATTTGATTTAAATGTTTATTGAATTGCGTTAGTGTATTGCATTACCATGGTGATGTTTTAGAGTAGTGTGAAAGACACCGAACACCTATATATTAGTATGTTTTTCAGCTTGCGGGAATGTGGATTAGTAGGTCATATGACTTTCTCATCACTTATGATTGTGTTTGTAACAAAGGTACAATGTGTAATGTTAGTACTTCATTTTAAATACTACATTAGTGTGGTAGCACTATAAATGGTAGATTGCAGGAATGGATGTCAGCAAATCATGTACAGTACATGCCTATTGATATATCATGCATTCAACATAGGGTCATTCTGAAAACGTACCCCTGTATACATTTCCGGAGATCGTAAATTATGTAGCCTGATGTATATATGACTGCATTTTGTCTTTAAAACGAATGCTACGGGGCGGTGTGACGCCATTCCTTTTTTTCGCTTTCCAGCTGACCGTTTACCTTCATATGGACGTCTTTCCCACTCTTGCCAGTTTATCTGGTGGCTTGCCGCATACGACAGTGGACTTGAGTCGCAGAGAGAAGTTGACCGCGATGACAGGGTTCAAGTCTGGCAAAAAAACGGTTCCAGAAAGCGGGTAAAACAGAACTATATCAAACAAGTAAATAACAGCATGAGAATGGTAAAATCTGAAAGTGAGGTAAAAATCGGGGCTTTTCTTTTTCTGGATTGCTTTTCAAAACATAGGCTGCGTCCAGAATCATATACCTCGATATTATATAGTACGCTAAAAACAGTATGCGAGCCGAGTAGCATGTCCGAATTCATAGAATTCAAAAAACAGTATGGGAGAAGTACCCAGATGACCTACTATTTCCAGTGAGTTTCTAAAGTGAGCACCTAATGGATGCTACGTTATCTCATGATGCACCGCAAGAGAATTTATTAATGGGAGTGAAGTAACGCAACTGATGTGGGTAGGTCACGTAATGGTGACAAAATGGTGGATGTAGTACGTCTGAGTTCGTTCCAAGTTTTTATTGATATTATTGTATTTTATAAAGTTTTTTTTCTTCATATTGTCTTTCTAATTAATTTTATTCCTTACATTGTTCTTATTATTTGTTTATTATAGTAGTTTCAATTTTTTTTTTATTATTATCATTGATTTGTCTGCCATACTTTAATTTTCTATTTTTCTTCCTTTCCTTTTCTTCTTCTACTGCTATGTTTTCTTCCCTTTCTTTTTCTATTTCATTTTTTCTTCTCTTTCTACAAATTCTTACTATTATTTTGATTATTATTATTACGAGTTCTATTTATACTACTTACATTCATACTGTAAAAAACATATGTTTATATTGGTCGAGTAGTACATTTAAATTCAAATGCGGTACCTGTTGACTAGTAGGTGATTTTGGAGGTAACCACTGTCGGTTGGGTTTAGGCAAGTGGGCTGGCGGGTCAATCTGTGCTTTTGAAAACACTATTGGTAGGGTTTAGGGACGGAGGAGGGTTGGTCAGATCACTCAGTCAGTTGACAACAGCCTCTGGTGAATTTACGCAAGAACAACAAGTGTGAATGGCACTCATGAGAGAAATTTGAGATCTCAAAAAGCGTACACAGTGGCCTCCCATAAATTTACGAAAACAAAGACAATAAAAGTACCTCCTGGGACATATTTGATGCTCTTCAGAAATGTATATAGGGGTCCATTTTTAGAATGAGGCTGGGTTGAAAACGCTAATGTGGATGTTCTTAAAATGAAAACAAACTAGTCAATAATGCAGCCTGTGTCTATAAAAATGTTCTCTTAGTAGAGTAACTTCAGCCTTTTGACCTCAAGAGAAATACAAGTGGTTGCTAGCTGATGCTGGGGGATGTGCTCTTTAGCGTGCTTGTTAGCATGCACACCTGCTGTCTTCTAATCTTGTAGACACTTTGAATCTCAATTAGAGAGGTGTGAACAGACAGGTTACATTTGCCAGACCTTTTCCAAAAACAAACATTTTTGCAGTTACGGCATCATTAATATCTTGTTATTCCCCATCCGAGAGAGCTTTATTCTTTGCTAGATGTAATTTTTAACTTGATCACGCATTTATTCAGCATGTTTTTGGTGAATATATGTGTATACATCAGTTCTTTCTGGTTCTCGAATCTGGTTGGCAGATAGCTGTGCAATATTCTGGTAATATCAGTACTCACTTAGCCTCTTCACCTGTGTGTATCATTCCGCCCGCACTGAGTGCCAAGCAGAGTTTCACAAATACTGCAGCTGTTAGACCACTTGATGTACTTCTGAGACTTTTTAGGTGCGAATGTAGTTGTTTAGATAGCAAATATGCAGTTTATTCATAAGGATAGTGCCTGTTTGAAAATGTGTTTCGATGATTTTGGAAGTGGGACTTTCATCACATAGATGACAGTTCAGCCTGTCCCCAACTCCAGAAGTACACCTCTGACAGATACATATTCAAGAGTCTGGTGGGTGCCTGTATCTATGGCCTGAAGAGTATTCTATTGTGAAATTTCATTCATTTAGGACAGGGGTTCTCAGCCACCGGGCCACGGCCTGGTACCGGTCCATGGACCAATTGGTACCGGGCCGCAAAAGAAATCAATAATTATTTCGGTTTTATTTATTAATAAAAGTTAGAGTCTGAACAATGTTTTTTTTTTTTTTTTTTTTTATCTTTTATTTTGAAAATGACCATAATCTCTCGCTTCACCTGAGCTCCCAAATTTCATCCATGATGTCTTTGGAAGGTTTCTTTGCTAAGGGGAAAAAAACCCAATGAAGGACCTACTGCCAAGGACTAGATCCGCAACGCATTTGTGAACAAATCAGGTGGATCCAGCATTACTGTGCAAGAAGATCAACAGCTGGAGATAGTAAATGATGGTGGGCTTTTAGGGGCCGTTCGTATTTCCCGTCTATTCTAGAGTTTTGTGCAAATGCATTATTTCCAATGGAGATGTGGGGTTTGCGCACACAAGTGGCGTGACACGCTCACGCCTAACAGAAGCACCAGTTGAATGAATGCTGCAAGGTGAGCACCGTGAGTCATGTGACAAGAACTAACCGTTCAACTTGAATGGAATATACACATTTCAGAAGACTAATTATCTTAGACAAGCACAGAACAGCCAAACACTACAGTGCTTTGTAATTTTGTCCATATATAATACTTGTATCAGAGTGACAGCTTGTCGTCCTCTGAGAAAACGAGTGGTCATCTAGCAGCTTGTAAACTTCTGACCACCCAACACTAATCCACACTAATAAAAAGGTTATGGACCACTGATTTAGGGTATATACAGTATAAAACCATCCCTTATTTACACCAGAGCAAATAGATTTGCCTGCAATGTACATTTTTATAACATTTAATTTTTTATAACATTTTTTATTCTTAAATATATATTTTGCTGAGTGAAAATGAAGTTGTTATTCTTTATGACTGATTTACTCAGCAACTTTAAATTACTGTTCATTAACTGTAAATGTTTATTTATTGTTATTTGATATAAACTGCAGCAATATTTAATAGCAATTGTAATCCGACACATTAACTGTAATTGGCATTAGTTGTTATACTGTTCCGTGAAACGATGATGACAGATTGTATGATATTAGTAGATAATTAAAAATACTCAGTACAAATCATTATATATATATATATATGATATATACATGTTATATAGGTGAATTGGGTAGGCTAAATTGTCCGTAGTGCATGAGTGTGAATGTGTGTGTATTTCCCAGAGATGGGTTGCGGCTGGAAGGGCATCCGCTGTGTAAAAATATGCTGGATAAGTTGGTGGATCATTCCGCTGTGGCGACCCCGGATTAATAAAGGGACTAAGCCGACAAGAAAATGAATGAATGAATATATATATATATATATATATATATATATATGAAAAAAAGTAAGCTATTCTCTAAGTTGATTACTTTCTTTTGTATCTTGTATTACTGTGTTTAAACTATAGTAATCTAGTAGTGTTTGATTTGCTTTGGCTTTTATGGTGTTAGTGTGAGGGAATACCCTGATCTAGTGGTGGTTCTAGTTTAAATAGCACCCTGCTATTGGAATTTATTGTTGCTTTTGGAGTTTATAAATAAGACTCAACCTAGAAGCTTTTATAGAATCTTCAATCTGTTTGCTAAATTGATAGAATATGTTTTAAACGCTCCATAAGGATGCAAAGTAGGCAGCACTGGTCCCTTTATTAAAAATTGTTTAATTTTTGAAATTTTTTATTTATTTATTTATTTTTTATTTAAGCTGCTAGTTGACAAAAATAGAGCTGTTTTAAAATGTCCGAATCATTTAGACAGTTATTAAGTAGAAGAAATCAGGCTTTACTTTTCAGTTTCATTGATTTAATTTAATAAGCAATATAATCTTTGTGGTCCGGTTTGCAACGACAATACTATTTAGAGCAAAGTAGGGCCCAAAATTATTCCGCTTAGGGCCTCCATATCCATCCTGCATATCACAGTGCTACAAGTGTGACATTGCTAGTATTATTTTAGTCCATTTTCTCAGTATTTAATGCTATTTTATAACAATTTACAGGTCATTTACATTACAGATCTGCTAATTTTGCAAACACAATGTCAATTACTTCACTAATTTCATGTCTGGCATGAAAAAGCACTTTTGTAAGTTGGCGTGTTTATGCTTAATTAGAACGTAATCCAAATTGCCTGTTCAAAATATAAAGAAAAACACTGGCTGTCAGTTTTTATTTATCGAATGCTAGAGCAATTGCGGCACAGGTGACAGAGCAGACAAACAAACAGCAAAAAAGTGCAATTTCAATGAAAACCCATCAGGCAAGATGTTAAAAGCAGAATCATGAAGCTTGTGTTTTTGTCGAAATACGGTCACATAATATACTTTTTTAATCCTTTCAATTTGTTACTTCAGCCTGAGTGTTGTCTAAATTGTCTTTTTAATGTGGGGTGCACATTTCTAAGTGGACAAATAACACTTTTAAGTTCAATTCAATTCATCTTTATTTGTATAGCGCTTTTACAATGTAGATTGTGTCAAAGCAGCTTCACATGCATCATAAAAAAAAAACTGAAACAGTGTCAGTCCAGTGTTCAGTGTTGAAGTTCAGTTTAGTTCAGTTCAGCGTGGTTTAATATTTACTGCTGAGAGTCCAAACACTGAAGATTAATCCATCGATGCACAGCCCTACAAGTTATGCAGTTTGATTTGGTGGAGGAATGATAGCTTGTTTTCTGATGCGTTTGTTAATGTATTTTAAAAAATATTAATAATTCCTGTATGCTTAGATTTTTACGGAATAATTAAATTAATGTTCCACTAAAAACGTCAAACCTTCTCATTGATTTAAAGCTTTCATTTACATCCCATCAGTGTTTTTTTGTGCCTCGAAATGCAAAGATTTAAAAACAACATCATTATAGTACAAAAAATAAAAAATAAATAAAAAAGTGTGAAAATAGTAACCAAATGAAAGTATCAATAGTTCTTATAGCATGGGATCAATTTTATGGCAAAAATATTGAGGTCACAGATTGGAAGATATTAAGGGTTAATCAAAAAATGTAAGAACACATTTACTATTACAATGTAGAAGTACTAAACAATTAATACACAACTGCTAAACTCACACATCAACATATTGGCTAAACGAGAATCTGTCAGTTCCAACTAGAAGACCAATGATGATGCTGAAGCCAAAATTATTTGGTAACACTTTATTTTGATGGTCCATTTGAGTATTAGTAGACTGTCTGTTTAATATCTATTAATACTGACATTTAACAGTCCTTCAACAGAAACTTTGCAAGTACATGTCAACTTACACTTATAACCCCAACCTAACAGTCTACTTGTAATCTAATGAGAATTAGTTGTCATGTAGATGCAATGTAGCTTAAATTTAACAAACGGACCGTCAAAATAAAGTGTGACCAATTATTTAAATGAAAATCAAACGGCGTCTTTTGGAAACACAAGCATAGAATGTGAAAACAAGTGTGAAAGGGAATAATAAAATAAAATAAATATGAATAGAACTTGATGATAACACTAAGCAAGCACAAACATAATGCAGTGGCATGGTTGTCCAAAACTGGCATTTATTATTATTATTTTTTTATTTGTTTGTTTGTTTGTTTGTTTGTTTTTTGTTTTTTCTCTGTTTTTTGGTTTGTTTGTTTTTTGTTTTTTGTTTTGTTTTTTTGTTTGTTAGCACAATCACAATCATAAAAGTATATGTCTGTGTTACATAATAGGAGACATCTGTACTTTTCAACAATTTCAGATAACATATTTATTATGTTTCAAGGTTGAATGTATCAATGATATTAATACAATTAAAATATTTTTATTTTTTATTATATATATATATACAGTATGTCACAAAAGTGAGTACACCCCTCACATTTCTGCAAATATTTATTTATATCTTTTCATAGGACAACACTGCAGAAATGACTCTTTGACACAATGAAAAGTAGTCAGTGTAAAGTTAGTTTAGCAGTGTAAATTTAGTGTCCCCTCAAAATAACTAAAAATACAGCCAATAATAGCTGAACCCCTGGCAACAAAAGTGAGTACACCCCTAAGTGAAAATGTACAAATTGAGCACAATTAGACATTTTCCTTCCCCTGTGGCATGTGACTCATTAGTTTTACACTGTCTCAGGTGTTTCCAGATAGCAGGCGAGTTAAATTTGTTATAAAAGCTCTTCCACTCTCTCAACCTGGCCACTGAAAGTTCAACATGGCATCTCATGACAAACAACTCTCAGAAGACCTGAAAAAACAAATTGTTACTTTGCATAAAGCCTAGGCTATAAGAAGATAGCCAACACTCTGAAACTGTGCTGCAGCCAAGGCCATTCAATGCATTAAGTGGACAGGTTCTTCTCAGAACACGCTTCGCCATGGTCAGCCAAGGAAGCTGAGTGCACGTTCTGAGCCTCACATCCAAAGATTGTCTTTGAAAAAAGACGGATAAGTGCTTCCAGCATCGCTTCAGGTATTGAAGGGATGGGAGGTCAGCCTGTCAGTGCTCAGACCGTACGCCGCACACTGCACCAAATTGGTCTGCATGGTTGTCCTCAAAGGAAGCCTCTTCTAAAGATGCACAAGAAAGCTCGCAAACAATTTGCCGCAGACATTCAAACTAAGGACCAGGATTACTGGTACCATGTCCTGTGGTCTGATGAGACCAAGATAAACCTTTTTGGTTCAGATAGTGTCAAGCGTGTGTGGTGGCAACCAGGTGAGGAGTACAAACACAAGTGTGTCTTGTCTATCATTAAACATGGTGGTGGGAGTGTCATCATGTGGGACTGCATGAGTGCTGCTGGCATTGGGAAGCTACAATTCAATGAGGAAAACATGAATTCTGACAAGTACTGTGACATACTAAAGCAGAGCATGATCCCCTTCTTCCGGAAACTGGGCCATAAAGCAGTGTTTCAGGATGATAATGACCCCAAATACACCTCACTGGCTTGCTAAAGGGACTCAGGGTAAAGGTGATGGACTGGCCAACCATGTCTCCAGACCTAAACCCCTTAAAACACCTCTGGGGCATCCTGAAAAGGAAGGTGGAGGAGCACAAGGTGTCAAATGTCCACCACCTTGGTGATGTTGTGATGGAGGAGTGGAAGAGGATTCCAGTGGCAACCTGTGAAGCTCTGGTCAACTCCATGTCCAACAGAATTAAAGCCGTGCTGGAGAATGAAGGTGGCCACACAAAATATTAACTTTTACATTTTTTTCTAAGGGGTGTACTCACTTTTGTTGCCAGGGGTTCAGCTATTATTGGCCGTGTTTTTAGTTTTTTTTGAGGGGACACTAAATTTACACTGCTAAACTAACTTTACACTGACTCCTTTTCATTGTGTAAAAGAGTCACTTCTGCAGTGTTGTCCTATGAAAAGATATAAATAAATATTTGCAGAAATGTGAGGGGTGTACTCACTTTTGTGACATACTATATATATATATATATATATATATATATATATATATATATATATATATATAGTATGTCACAAAAGTGAGTACACCCCTCACATTTCTGCAAATATTT
>CAIGQQ010002476.1:1334253-1364654 GCA_903798035.1 Danio albolineatus | reverse complement strand
ACACACACACACACACACACACACACACACACACACACACACACACATGTCTAAAATATGTCTCTGGCATGCACTGTATATGTAGGAACACTCTGAATAATGGTTTTTGGAGGTTGCAGGTGTTGTTTACCTCTGGAGAAAGCGTCTGTGCTAAAGCCATTAGAGTAAATGCAGTGCGATTCTGACCCTGGCACCAGCAAGCAGACTAGTGTCAGAAGCGTTCAGGAAGAGCTACACACTCAGCCACCTAATTCTGTTAATTGCTGCCTGCCTCGGTACAGTATAGAACTGCTTTCAAAGCCACAGACATTGACAATGTGATAAAGCGGAGGAGGACTTTTGCAATTCGCAAAGAACTGGGTGTTGAAAAAAGGATCTAATGCTTAATGGAACTCTTTACCTGAGTTTAACCTCTACAATGACATTGGCTGATGTGTGAGAATGGTATAGTGACAGTTTAATGCATTGGTCATTCATTCCAAAGTGACCTTAAAGGCAAGAAGGATGTTTAGCTTAGGTTCGATCAGCGGTCGACACATTCAATCCACACATGATTCAGTTGAAATCAGTTAACTCAGTGGTTCTCAATTCCAGTCCTTGTGCCCCCCACCACCCAGCACATTTTGTATACCTCTCTTATTCGACACACAAGGATCAGTTCATGGATCTCTCTGTTAACAAGTTGATGATCTGCATCAGATGTGTTACGTGTAGAAGACATATAAAATGTGCCTGACTTGAGAACCACTGAGTTAGCAGAAGGAACAGTTCACCCCCCCAAAAAAAATTATAACAATAATAAAAAAAAATTATACATGCATTAAACCAATCATGTCATCTCCGATTCCCTTTAAGAGTCAGTTCATTCATCATGTGAAAGCATGTAAAGCCTGATGACTCAAACCCGAGGACTTGAAGAATGAAAGGATCAAATCTTACTCCGGCTCTAAATGCATATGATTGGCTTGTCTTTCACATGATGAACGAATGACTCAAACCGAGGACTCTGGAGATGAACAAATCAAATGAACGGATCCTGCACTGACTGCAGATGATTGGCTCCTGCCTTTCAAGTGATGAATGGACGACTTAAACCCAATAGAAGATTCAAAAAAGGAACTAATCTTCTACTCCACCTGCACAAATGTGTGCATGCGCAAGTGAACGATTCACTCACTAAGAGGACTCATCTTTCTCGAGTCATACAAAAGATTTGTTTGTTAGGATCTCAAAACTCAGGGCTTCTGGTAGTACCTAGAACAGCAAAGTCAAGTAAAGTAAATGTCAGAGGCTCAGACACACTCGCGCAGTTCAAAACTGGATTAAAGAGCTATCTTTTTAGTAAAGCATACACTCAATACACCACAGAGCTGTATGATGCACGAATGGTCTCCACGCATCTCATTTATATGCACTATAAACAGCAGCTACGCTAATTAATCTCTTTACTCTCTATTTCCACCCTGAGGATACTCATCCCGAGGCCCCCAAAGAGACTATGCAGTGCCACGGATGTGATCTAAGACCTGCAACGAGACGATCCCAAGGTCCCATAATCATGGACCAGGCTGTATCCTGAGCAGCTGCTTGGTGCATGGAGCAGTGGACAACATGAGACTGATTCCTGTGACGCTCCAAGGACAGCCGAATCTTCCTGACATCCAGCTTATCCAGCCTACGGTGTCTAGACTGCAGCTCTGCACAAGACGTTTGGCCATAGAACTTGTCATGCTGAGCCTGGTTTTCCTCAAGGTTTTTTAATTCTTAATTTTTGCCAATTGGTGAAGCTTTTTCCTCGCCGCTATTGCCACTGGCTAAGTTCGGGACCCATAGAACTGCACATTGATGGATTTGCTCTTCAGTGCTTTTAGTAGTGAATATTAAACCACACTGAACTGAACGAAACTCTGAAAACTGGACTTTCAATTTACTAAAAGCTTCCATGTGAAGCTGCTTTGGCACAATCTACATGGCAAAAGCGCTGTCGAAATAAAGGTGAATTTAATTAAATTAAATTTGTTCAAAACAGGGCTTAATTTGTGCCGGAACACACCGGATCTGGATCCGGCACCTCTGAAATCTGATCCAGCACCTCATTTTACCGATCCCCCTCCTCAACTGCCCTCCTCCCCTGTCAGCTGTTCACTTTCACTTTCTTCCTTGACTCCCTAACCCTCTTCACTTTCGTCCGCGAGCTCCCCCCACACCCCAATCCCTACCCCCCAACACACAGACACACCCACCCCGCTCTTCACTTTCGTCCGCGACACCTCTCCATCCTCTGCTAACATGCCAGATCCGTTGCCCCGATCTGTTCGGGGACCTCGCAATTCACAAACTAAGCATTGGTATAAAATTAATGAATCGTTCAGGAACAACTCATCACTACCACCCACTTCCCTAAACCCAACCGACAAAAAGAAAAGCCCCCTAATTTTTACCACGTTTTCAGATCTTACCACACTCACCCTGTTATTTCCTTGTTTATTTGATTTTTTGGCTTTTGTTTTTTGTCTTACCTGCTTTCTGGAACTGTTCTTCTTACCCAGTTGTCGCATTCAACTCCTCTCTGCGTCTAAATTCTGGTGACGTATGCTGCAAGCCACTGGACAAACTGGTAAAAACTGGTAACAGCAGAAAGCTGTCCATACAAAGGTGAGCGTTCAGCTGATAGCGTGTAAAGGAACAGCATCATACTGCCCTGGAGCGTTCGTTTTAAAGACAAAATTCAGTCATATATACTTCTGGCTACATAATTTGTGATCTCTAGATATATATACAGGGCTAGCTTATCTTGATTTTTTTGATAACGCTATACAACTATATCATTACATGACTTTTCGCAAGTTGTTACAGTCTTACTTAAGATCCTTTATTTTGCGCACATTAAACACCCTTTGGTTTTTGTGTGTCTCTATAATGAACAGCTGATAATTAATTCATTTGATAGTGTCCAGTCGTGGCTAATGCAGAGCATGACTAACAGCAGAGTTTTCATTATTCCAGTAATCATTGTAAAGGATTACATGCTGCGAGTCTGTCAAGCTTTAGCAGAAAATCACCAACAAAGAGCCCAGTGGGTCAGAGAGGTAGAATTACACAACCTCTTCATCGCGCACAGCTGAACCATTGGTCGGCATGGTTATCAGCACTTCAATAGCACTTTGTGTTATGTGTAAAATGAAGACTAATCCTCTGCTCGCTTGATGTGAGCAGTGTGTGCCACAACAGCTTTCATAATGAATAAATGACTTCGTTTGCAGGGTTTGTATTCATCAGTGCTCACAAGGCAGGGTAATGCCTTAAAATGGGGGTGACAAATATGGAAATAATTATGGTAAAACTTTCATTGAAGCCCGTGGTCATAATGAATTATAGCAATGTTTATAATTATTTATGATCAAGCATCACGATTGTATAAATGTATCTATATAGACAAACTAAACAAATTAAACTAATCAAATTTACATATATTGTCCTTTGTGGTTCATTTATTTGTTTATTTATTTATTAATTTAATTTAATTTAATTTAATTTAATTCCTGTTTATTTATGCTTTTAAATCACATCATGGGACTTTGATGAACTTTTAACGTTGAAAATGTTGAAAACGTGACTTCTATTAACATTTTTAGTAGTAAAAATTCTAAATTGAGCTCAAGTACATTCTGTTTCCACTGATCATTCTTGAGATGTTTCAGCAGCTTAATTTAAGTTCACCTGTGGTAAGTTCAGTTGATTGGACATAATTTGAAAAGCCATACACCTGTCTATATAAGCTCCCAGGGTTGACAGTGCATGTCAAAGCAGAAAACATGAAGAAAAAGGAATTGTCTGTAGACCTCCGAGACAGGATTGTCTCGAAGCACAAGGCTAGGTTACAGTAAAATCTCTGCTGCTCTGAAAGTTCCAATGAGCACAGTGGCCTCTATTTAAAATGCTCTGGTCTGATGAGATTAAAATTGAACTCTTTGGAGTGAATACCAAGGCATTACTTTTAGAGAGAACCAGGCACCACTCATTACCAGGCTACTACCATCCCTACAGTGAAGCATACTGTGGGCATGTTTTTCAGCAGCAGGAACTGGAAGACTAGACAGGATAGAGGGAAAGATGAACACAGCAATGTACAGAGACATCCCGAATGAAAACCTGCTTCAGACTGCTCTTGACTTCAGACTGGGACGACGGTTCATCTTCCAGCAGGACAATGACCCAAAGAACACTGCCAAAATATCAATGGAGTGGCTTCACGACAACTCGGTTAATGCCCTTGAGTGGCCCAGCCAGAGCCCAGATCTAAACCTATTGAACATCTCTGGAGAGATCTTCCCATCCAAACTGAGCTTGAGAGGTACTGCAAAGAGGAACGGGCAAAAATTCCTAAAGACAGGTGTGCCAAGCTTGTGGCATCATATTCAAAAGACATGAGGCCGTAATTGCTGCCAAAGGTGCATCAGCAAAGTATTAAGCAAAGGCTGTGAATACTGATGTACACATGATTTTTTCAGGGTTTTTTTTTAATTTTAAATAAATTTGCAACAATTTAAAAAAATATTTTTTCACATTGTCATTAGGGGGGATTGTATGTAGAATTTTAAGAAAATAAATGAATTTAATCTATTTTGGAATAAGGCTGTAACATAAAACATGTGGAAAAAGTCAAATCAAGCGCTGTGAATACTTTCCAGATGCACTGTATGTTGTATATTATGGTACAAAAAAACTTGTAACAAACTGCCAGTACATTTTCTGTTATTTTACAGACTTTGAATTAAGATCAAGGTTGCATAATGCAATTCACAAACGTAAATAAATGGAAAACACACGTGAATCAAAACATATGGAAACCATAAAGTGCACTCAAGTAATCCCACCATGCAAAGTAATACCGATTCAAAAGGCCATGTATACTTAACAGCTAGAAAATCACCATTATGCACTGTGAGAGTTTGCGCGCCAAATGAATTCCGCATCTGACCACAAGATGGCAAGCAAAGCACAATCCTATCTGGGCATTTTAATATAAAATACAGTTTAAAGTAAAGTAACGTTTGTTTACATGAAAATAATTTAAAGTCTTTGGTTCATTACTAATAGAGAGTTCCTTAACTGTTAAATAACTTTCACACGGTCTGACTAAGAAGTTGAAAAATGGAATTCAGCTGAAAAAATTATGAAACATGGAGTGTGTATAGGTGTTTCCCTGTAATGGGTTGCAGCTGGTTGCAGTTGCATTCACTGCGTAAAGCATAGGCTGGATAAGTTGTAATAGATGTAAGAAATAGTGAATGAGGGTATGGGGTGAGCGATTTCGGATATAGCAAATATTGATTGCTTCAAGCATGGCTCTGTGATAGTAGCAACGTGCTATAAACCCATTCATGAAATGTCATCATTACTAAATAATACTCAGGTCAACTCTTAGCAGTAGAATATCAACTTGGAAGGAATTGGTAACAACAACAACTTGGAGTCAAAAGTTGGCAAAACTACATCCCACATAAAATCCCAGAGCTGGGTCAGCCAAGTTGTCGACTTTCTGTATAGACACAGACCTCCAAACTTTATGTGGCCTTCAGATTAACCCAAGAGCAGGGTGTAGAGAGTGCTATGGATTGGGTTTCTATAGTTGAGTAGCTGCATTCAAGCCTTACCTCACCAGGTGTAATACAAAGTGTCAGATGTTGTGGTGTAAAGCACACCTCCACTGGACTCTAGGGAGGTCCAGAGTCCTGACCTCATCCTGATAGAACACCTTTGGAATGAGTTAGTTGTGTCCAACTCTGTGTGAATTCAGGTCCACACCAGGACATAATAAAACACAACCTCACACACTATAGGGTTTCGACATTATATATAGCAAAGAGTGTTTGGTAAAGGTGTGGTGAAGTGGTATACAGAACCAGTGGGGGAAGCAGAAGCAGTATTGCTGCGCTCTACTGTGAATAGAACTCTTGACCAATCAGGATCAACGAATAGTGATAGCAGTTTTATTAATATAATTATAAAGAAATATTTTTCATGAATGTAATCAGAATCATTCATTCATTCATTCATTCATTCATTCTCCTTCTGCTTAGTCACTTATTTATCAGGGGTCGCCATGGCGGAATGAACCTCCAACTAACCTGGCATATGTTTTACGCAGCGAATGCCCTTCCAACTTCAACTCAGTGTGTGAGTGTTTGTGTAAATGTGAGTGTGTAAGGGTATTTCCAAGGACTAAGACCAATTTTGTGGGGAAAATTGCAGTACCCAGAGGAAATCCATGCAAAGACAAAGAGAACATGCAAACTCAATACAGAAATACCAACTGGCCTAGCCGTGACTCGAACTAGCAACCTTCTTGCTGTGAGGTGACAGTGCTAAGCACTGAGCTACCATGCCGTCAATCAGAATTATTGGGTCAGTAATTCATTTATTGGATGACTGCACATTGTCACTGCACTCTAGGCAATTCAGAGTCCTGACCTCAACACAATTGAACATCTTTTGGATAAACTAAAGCAGAGACTGTAAGCAAGGCCTTCATGTCCATGATAGTGCATGATAAAATATGGTCAAAATCCCATAAACCGACTCATAAAACTGATGGAAAGCATTCTCAGAAGAGTCCCAGAAGCCTGGGTCAACTCTAGATAAAAAGTACAGATTAATATTGGGATGTCATTCAAGTCGATGTAGGCAACTGGGACGTCATGGTGGCGCAGTGAGTAGCATAATCTCTTCACAGCAAGAAAGTCGCTGGTTCAAGCTTGGGCTGGGTCAGTCAGCATTTCTGTTTGGAGTTTGCATGTTCTCCCCGTCAGGGGCGCCGCCAAGGGGGGGGGTTAGGACAATTCTAAGGGCCCATGCACTCTAGGGGCCCACAGAGATCTGCTTTATAATTAATAACAGTACTATAATGTAATATAAATTATGAATATATATCTAAATTACAAGTAAAACAATTTATTAGAAATACAAAATAAAAATACAGCTTATATTTGCCCCTCGTGTCTGTCACATCTGTCACTGTCAAATTGCACCCCCCTCCTTTCACTGTATGGTTCAGTCCGTCAGTAGCGGGAAGAGAGTTGATGATTGGTTGAGTGCGATCGTCGGGTAAACTGTCAAAGCAGCGATGTCCTCGAGGTTAACATCATCTGCGTCCCAAATCGTATACGTATGCACTATTCTACGCCATTTTGAAGTATAAATAGTGTCAGTAGTGTGTTCACAATGAAAACTCTAAGAATAATAAGTGCACTTTAATTACCCGGATGATGCACTCATTCTGCCGGTAAAATGAAGTGTGTAAATTATGAACACTTCACGCACTCAACGACAGCAGCTTGGCGCACGTAACGGAAGGGGCAGAGCTATCGGGCGCACATGTTGAATAACTTTATTTATTTTAAATTTTGAAAGCAGTATTATTCTATGAGAGTGATTATAGCGCCTCCCAATAATGAATGTGATTATTCTCATGCCAGGTATTATTTGGTATTTTGGTCATTTATTTCATTAGCTGAATCCCAAATTACACACTATACACTAAATCAATAAGACTCAAAATGATATTACAATGAGACCCATAAATAAGAAATGTTCTTTTGTTTAAACTGACCATTACTTAAATGGCAAAACCCTGACCTTCTTGCCGGCAAAATCTGCAACAGTTATTTAAATAGTTAAACATTGGTGTTTTGTGTGTTTAGAAATGTAAAATTTTCATTGAATATTTGATTACTGTTTCTTTTTTGTACTACATTTACATTTGAACAATAATTAATCTGCTAGCTACAGTCATGGCCGTTCTCTTACTAAATACTGATAAGTAGTGGACAAAATCAATAATAAAATGCATAGGTCAGTATAACTACATTGCAGACAAAGAGTTTGGATAGCTAGCTTGGTAGTCGGCGGCCCATCCTCATATTTTTTCATGGGGCCCAAATTTGCTAGCAGCGCCCCTGCTCCCCGTGTTCATGTGGGTTTTCTCCGGGTGCTCTGGTTTCCCCCACGAGTCCAAAGACGTGGCATAGGTTAAATTGGATAAGCTAAACTTGTCTGTAGTGTAAGTGTGTAAATAAGTGTGTATGGATGTTTCCCAGTGATTGGTTGCAGCTGGAAGGGCATTCGCTGTGTAAAAAAAAACATATGCTGGATAAGTTGTCAGTGCATTCCGCTGTGGCTTTAATAAAGGGACTAAGCTGAAAATAAAATTAATGAATAAATAAATTAATGTTAGGGCCTCCTATTTTACTATGTAACTTGTGTCTGTTCATTCACACACACACACACTGATACACTAAGGCCAAGTTAGTTAATCCAATTCACCTACTGTATAGCACATCTGGAGGAAACCCACACCAACATCGGGAGAACATGCAAACTCCACACAGAACTGCCAACTGACCCTCCCTGGGACTCCACCAGGTACAACCAGGGACCATCTTGCTGTGAGGTGAAAGTGCTATGTTAGGGACTAAAGGGACTAAGCTGAAAAGAGAAAGAATGAATCTAAAGGCAAATGTTCACAAACTTATAGCAATACTCGGTACGTACAATCTTTCTAGTGTGGTCAGTTTGCTCAGTAGCTCACATTGTAAGGGGTTATACTTTTCCAGAAAATATATTAAAGCGATGTTAAATCATATTATCTTACATTTGCTTTTAAAAATAATATCAGTGACATGCTTTATCTTCTCATGGACAAGATGGACATGTATCTGATAGGTGTGTCAAAATTAATTGTTTCTTCGGTGCGCCTCGATGCAGAGAATTCAATATCGGTTCAGTCATAGATCATAACCGGTTATTATGAACTGACATCATTTATCTCCTATACGCAATGTCACGGAAGAATACTATGGCAAAGGAGGCGAGGGCAAGTAAATAAAATGCTCCTACTTAACACCCCCCACCCACCATCATTAGGCCCCCATCAATAATCTTTGAGGGAGGCCCACTCATTTTGTGCTACTCCACTGGGTACAGCACGAGCCGTTATTTCACTACTAGGAAAAAATGTTGTAAAATGCCATCTCTGCCTGGACATTTGACTCGCTGGTGTGTTCGTAAGGTAACTTTTCCTCTCCTCTCGGCTGTTAAAGTGATACTTGTGGATCCTGACACGAGCGTGCCTGTGGTTTGATTTTTCTCCACTACCTCATTCATTCATTCATTTTCTTGTCGGCTTAGTCCCTTTATTAATCCGGGGTCGTGACAGCGGAATCAACCGCCAACTTATCCAGCATATTTTTACGCAGCGGATGCCCTTCCAACCGCAACCCATCCCTGAGAAACATCCACACACACACATTCACACTCATACACTCTACGGACAATTTAGCCTACTCAATTCACCTATGCCACATGTCTTTGGACTTGTGGGGGAAAACGGAGCACCCGGAGGAAACCCACGCAACCACGGGGAGAACATGCAAACTCCACACAGAAATGCCAACTGACCCAGCCGGGGCTCGAACCAGCGACCTTCTTGCTGTGAGGCGAACGTGCTAACCACTAGGCCACCGTGGCGCCCTTTCTCCACTGCCTGTATTACGTAATACCTGTGATCACCGCGCATACTATGCGCATATAGACTGCAAGCACGGCTGTTCTTCCCGTGTCACTCATCGGTGAACAGCACTTTCGTTTTTAAAGCCAATCACAGCCCTTTCTGTTGAGCAGGGGAAGACAATGACCAATGATTGGAGTGTAAGTTCTCACTGTACTGCGTTCAAAAAGCAAGCGGAATAATATTCACATTAGTTCATCTGCTATAAAGATGATGTAGTCCTACGAACGTTTCTGGAGACCGCACGTTACGTGGTCGGAGGTACGTATGGCTGTGTTTCATTTTTTAAACGAACGCTACGGGGCGGTGTGACGCCGTTTCTTTTCGTGCTTACCAGCCGATCGCTCGCCTCGTGTGGACGACTTTCCCGCTGCAACCAGTTTTACCCGTTAGCTCGTCGTGTTCGTCGGTGGACTGAAGACGAAAGCAGATAGAAAGCAGGTAAGACAAAAACAGAATCCAAATAATGAAATAAACTAGAAAATAACAGGGTAAGAATGTTGTAAAGTCTGAAAATGTGGTAAAAATGGGACTAGGGCTTTTATTTTATTCTGGATTGCTTTTTTGAAAGTTGTTGGTTTAATTTTGGGAAGTGTGTGGGTGGGTCAATCGATGAAATTTTGGTTGGGTTTAAGGAAGTGTATGGGTGGGTCAATTGATAAAATTTTGGTTGGGTTTAGGGAAGGGGGAGGGTGAGTCAGTCGATTGGATGGTCAGTCATTCAGTCAGCCAGCCAAACAGTCAGCCGACAGTGGCCTCTGGTGGGTTTACGCGAGAACAGCAGGTGTGAACGGCAAACGCGAGAGACATTTGAGATCTCAAAAAGCGTACACAGCGGCTTCTCGTGGATTTGCGAAAACAAAAAGTGCAAAAAGACTGATCTCACGGGACGTATTCCGCGGCCTCCAGAAACGTACTCAGGACTACGTTCTCAGAATAAGCCTGGGTTATATAAATGCTCATGGCATCTTTTTAGCATGTATTGGAGTTATCTTTAATTTTACCTGCTCGTCTAAAACATTCTCGTTTTGAATGTTTTAGACGAGCAGGTAAAATTAAAGATACAGTTCAAATATCTGACTGCTTGCAAGAAAATACAAAATTGTATTACAAATAATAAATAAATATTAATACATTTATAGATTTTAATATTTTTTCTAAAAAGATCTAACTATGTTTGGATGCACCGTGATATCGAATTGAACCTAATCGATGGCATGATAATCGTAACCAAACTGTGAAACCAGCGTAGGTTCACACTCCTAGTATCTGACATACAATATGCTACAAAACGAACCCTAAGTAATATCAAATTCACAATAATGTAGACAACACCATCTAGTGGATTTGTTATCTGAAATGTCTTGTTTTGCAAAAATATATGGACATAGGCACATATTTTCAATGAGCTTGGGATGAATTCAGACTAACATGTTTACAACTACCAGTGGAAGTGGCTAAAAGTGGACAATTTACAAATGTTTCAGATCCCATTTATTCTGGCATTTAGCGTCCCCTTGTAACCAGATGGATGAAAACACCAGTGGTAAATGGGTACTTTGACATAAACGATCCCAAATTGGTCGAAAGTAGCATTCAGACACACCGTAGTGCCTGGAACACAAAGCTGGCAGGCCGTAAAATAAAAGATTGCATTAAAATCTGTGTTATTTCAGATCCCTTTGCAATTATGACCCCATCGGTGAGAAAATGACCAAGCCCTCCGTTTCCGATTTAATGAGCATCTAAACGACTTCACATGCATTTACAAGATATATAACTGACAGTCACAGCAGAACCTGACTTAATATTCTGGAGATGTACCTCTGCTTTTAAAGGCCTCATAACTGCTGCCGGCTTGGCTTATTTTTAGGCTGTTACCATTCGCCCCGCGGTTACATATACACACAGGATCATAGCGCGAGCTTAGTAACCACATGGGACCTTTGTGCTCCTGCACAAGATCCTGAACCGGAGGTGGTCGTCTGCCAGAGTTGAAGGGAAGACACGTCGGCAGTCTTTGAATAAGTCTGGAGCCAAACAGATACCTACAGATATCAGAGCGGAATCTGTGATTGACACGAAGCTGCAGCTTTGGGCCAGATTTTCCTCATCACCAATTCAAAAGGAAAGTCTAGCTGACACATTTGATCGATTTCTCTATTTCATTTGTGTAGAGTTTTGAGGCCGCTGTGAGAAGCACATCATGTGTCTTGTGATAATAGCTTGGAAGCTCAGAGGAAGGATATGCATCAAAGAGTACACAGGTAGGGAAGCTCAGGGTTATTGGATTTGGCTCGAATGCACAACTGCTCGTGGCAGCTTGACCTTATGTGTCAGATATACAATAATACATTTCACATTACGCTGTAGGAAAGCAAATAGAGCAGAACATATGTAACACTCTATGCGAATATGTTCTGCGTGAGTACTGCAGCTATTTGTTAGTTTGATTATTTCATTCATTCATTCAATGAATCGCCAACTTATCCAGCATATGTTTTACGCAGCGGATGCCCTTTCAGCTGCAACCCATCTCTGGGAAACATCCATACAGACTCATGCACACATACACTACGGCCAATTTAGCTCATCCAATTCACTTATACCACATGTATTTGGACAGTGGGGGAAATCGTAACACCCGGAGGAAAGCCATGCCAACACTGGGAGAACTCGCAAACTCCACCCAGAAATGCCAACTGACTCAGTCGGGACTTGAACAAGCGAGTTTCTTGCTGTGAGGTGACAGTGCTAACCACTGCGTCACCATTTCGCCTCTTGATTATTTTATTTATAAGTATTATTTTAGGTGTGTTTAATATATTTAAATGCATACATTTTAAAACAAATCAATATACAATATTTATTTTTGCAATTTTAGTAGCTTTGTGATGTGCTGCTAGTTTTCAGTGTGCCTTAAAGTTTGGAGACATTATGCTTTATTATTATTGATTAAGTCTCTTTTGCACAATAAGTTGGCAAGTAATTGATCAAATGACAATAAAAGCAGTAAAGTTATTGCAAACTTTGATACATGTACAAGTTTATAATACACTAAGATACAGTAAACCCTTGTCTGGTCTCATAATTCTGTATATTCTTGTATGTCCCATGGGTCAAACATGACTCACCTTCAATAAACCTCTGAAAATAAACAGGAAAGGTTCATATTAATCCTCTAATCTATTTTAAATAAATAAACAATCTTATCCTTCATCACAAACACTGTGAATGTCTAGGTTTTCCCTAATCAGTGTGCTGTATTTCATCAGTGTCTGTGGGCTCGTTTTTTTTACTAACAAAAAGGTTTATGTTACTGTTTTGAGCAAGACGGTATTCATAAAAGTTAAAGCAGCAGATTTGTATTCTTATGCTCAAATGATGTAGTGCTGTAAAAACTGAAGTCATTGCATTTGGAAACAGAGATGAGGTTCTCAAGTTGAATGCGTACCTGAGCTCTAAGGGTCAAACAACAAAAAATAATGTCAAGAATATTGGTGTGATACTGGAGTCAGATCTCAGTTTCAGTAGTCATTTCAAAGCAGTAACTCAGTCAGCATACTATTACCTCAAAATGATTGCAATAGTTAGATGCTTTGTTTCCAGTGAAGAGTTAGAGAAACTTGTTCATGCTTTTATCAGCAGCAGGGTGGATTACTGTAACGGCCTCCTCACTGGCCGCAGCTCATTCAGAACGCTGTGGCCAGGATTCTGACCAGAACCAGGGAATCTGAGCACATCACAACTGTCCTCAGATCTTTAAACTGGCTCCCAGTTACATTCAGAATAGATTTTAAAGTATTACTACTTGTCTCTAAATCACTAGATGGCCTCAATACATTTCAGATATGCTCGCTGAATACAAACCTAATAGATCTCTCAGATCATTAGGATCATATAAACTAGAAATTCCAAGAGTTTAGTCAAAGCACGGTGAATCCGCTTTCACCAGCTATGCCCCTCGCTGCTGGAATCAGCACCCAGAAGTGATCAGATGTGCTCCAACATTAGGGACATTGAAATCAAGACTGAATACACATCTGTTTAGCTGTGCCTTTACTGAATGAGCACTGTGCAACGTCTGACAGATCACACTATTGTGTCTTTCTTTTCCTTTTCATTATTTTATAACCTGTTTTAACACATTTTAATCTGTTTTATGTTTTTTATTATTTGTTTTTATGTCTCATTTAGTCCTATTTATGTAAAGTACTTTGAATTGTCACTGTGTAGGAAATGTGCTACATACATAAACTTGCCTTGCCTTGCCAACTCTGCTGTGGCAACCCCAGATTAATAAAGGCACTAAGCCAAAAAGTAAATGAATTAATTAAATAATATAAGAAATATAAAGGTCTTATAGTGCTTTAAAAGTGTGGTTCTTAAGGAACCAATAGTGTTTTATTTGCCATGAAAAAGCCTGGTTTGCTTACCGTTTTGAGCACTAACATTATTTAAGAGTGTTGTATTAGCAATTGTATTTATATTTTCTATTATACTTTTTTAGGTGCTGAATGAAAAGGTTGAACTCATTGTGTTATCATTTTAAGACTGTTGTTTAGTAATGCCACGTACATTATTCCAGTCAATAAATATTGATGTAATTACTGTGTTTTTTGAATTTATTTATTACATGTTGCAAAATATGAAACATTGAGTAATGTTGCATGTCAAGAATAGTTTTAAATTCTTATATTTTTTTGTGTTTTTTTTTTTTTTTTGACAGGTTTCAATGTTTTGGTCATGTCAAGTTGTCAAAAACATCTCAAGCAATGTCATCTCTGCATTTAAAACGACATCAGTTGTCATGAGCATGTGTAAAGTCATTGCTATTCATGACCATCATATGAACACCCTCTTCAAGATATACCAACAGTATAAAAAAAAAGCTTGAACTAAAAGCATTAACAAAACATTCCAATTAAGAGATTAATCCGAATTCTCAAAAGTGAACTCAAAATTAAATTCAAGTTATGTTCAAGTTCATGCAGACCCTTCCAGAAAGCCTAGCTGTGGTACTGCATTGCTCTAATGAAAACAACAGATGCCAGATGTGCTTCTAAATTGCCAATGATGAGCTGACTTTTGCCAAGCGTCTCCATTCACAGTGTTATGACGCAACATAGCTGGGTCTAATCTTGTCGACGGCAATAAAACATGTGGTTCAACAGAAGCCAAGCTCCCTGACATAGCAGGGTTTACAACAACAGGCACCGTCACTGATAGATAAAGCGAGCCAGAAATCCATGTGCGAGGCAGCACCTTTCTGTGATATCTTAAGTCGCACTGTTCCCAATAAAGTTAATCTTGGCCGGTGCCCATGTGAGCAGACAGATCTGTTTATTCTGCTCCGGTAGACAGAATGAAAGCTGGCCTTGCTGTGAGCAGCCCCGCGGACTACATTGATTTACGCCTGCAGACATTCAACTGAAAAAAATAAATAAAAAAATACAAAATATTACTGCTGGATTCCCTAAAATCACACTTAAAAAGAAAATAGGAATGGATAAAAGGTCGCATCAATTCAAGGTAATATAGATATTTCTTACCCAGCATGCACCGGCGGTAGTGATATACTGTAGCTAAAGCAAGAAGCAGACTGACTGCTTGTCGGTATTGATTTAAAAGAACTTGATATTCATTACTATATATTGATATTCATTTGACTGTCTCATTCATTCATTTTCTTGTCAGCTTAGTCCCTTTATTAATCTGGGGTCACCACAGCGGAATGAACCGGCAACTTATTCAGCATATGTTTTACCCAGCGGATGCTGCATGCAGGATGATAACACAGCTGTATTCCAATATTGATCAATTTAATTTGTTTCATAATGGCTCGTTTCCACTGACTGGTACGGGTCACCTTTATCAGGCTTGCGTTTTCACTGCCTAAAGCAGGGGTCATCAATATGGTGCCCGCGAGGATTATATGAGTCGACCGCAGGCCTGTTCTAAAAATAGCTCAACATAGCGCCATTTACCATTCGTTCATTTTGAACAAATCTTTAATGTTACTCGAGGACGATGAGTCATCTCAGGGAGTGATTCGTTTACTCGGGCATGCGCACATATTTGCAGGTTAAAGACTGCAGGTTAGTTTCTTTTTCCGAGTCCTCCTCCGGATTTGAGTCGTTCTTTCCTTGCGATCATATGCAGTCAGAGCCAGAAAAAGATTTGATCCGTTCATCTCTCGAGTGCTCGGTTTTGAGTCATCTCTTTACATGCTGTCACGTGATGAATGGACGACTCAATAGCCCAAAGACTCAAAATGTGAACTAATCATGGGTGTTTCTAGCTCAGACTACACATTGGTTAAGCTTACAGTATATGGAACTGCCAGTGTCAGGTGAACGATTGACCCTGAGATGAGGGGAACAGAGTGAATCATAGACAAAACAGCAGGTGAACATTGAAGGATTATTTTCTCGTTCTTAGTATAGTCATGTTTTATGACTTGTTTGTGGTGTGATCAACTTTTGGGCTAGTTGTAGATGTGTTTGGAAGTATCTCGGAACATTTTAATGTTATTTTCAACACAGGCTCATTGTGAAAGCGTAGTCCCGAGTACGTTTCTGGAGACCGCACATTACGTGGTCAGAGGTACATAAGGCTGCGTTTCATTTTTTTAAACGAATGCTACAGTGCGGTGTGACACCATTTCTTCTCGCGCTTACCGGCCGACTGATCGCCTCGTGTGGACGACTTTACCGCTGCAACCAGTTTGTCCCGTTAGCTCGCCGTGTTCGCCGGTGGACTCGAGACGCAGAGAGGAGTTGACCACCATGACGACACCAGGGTTTGAGTCTGGCGAGGAGCGGTTCCAGAAAGCAGGTAAGACAAACACAGAATCCATATAATGAACTCGGGACTATGTTCTCAGAATGAGCCTGTGTTGGTTATTTTGGCAAATTGAAAGAAATGATTTGAAAAAAGATTCGTTCATCTCAATGAGCAGGAATTAAATGTTTCATTCAGTAAAATGATCCCAACTTCCCTTCACTCGCTTAAATAAAAGAACGGATGTATTCTCCACTTTCTTCAATGTCCAACTCAGGGCAGTTACATTACAGAGTTTGGAAAAATGTCGGCTATGTTAGAAATGCTGTAGATTTGGTGATACTTTCAGAAAAATCTGAACGACACAATGGATAATATGTACAAACATGGTACAACATAGTGCATGATTTGTTAATAATTGTTAGTGGCTAATGAAACTATTGTAGAAGAGATCAGTTGAAGATGTATACACTTGCAGAGATTTACTGAAATAAAGTGTTGCATATTGATATTTATCCTACCTTGGTAAATCATTGTTGACAACTATTGTGAGAAATCCTTAACATGATTAGTGTCTTCACATAGATGAATATCTTTAATTATTAATAATAACATATAATTAAAAGTAAATTGGTTGGTGACCCCTGGCCTTAAGGGTACCAAATGTTGCCCTGGGGGTGGAAGGGGGATTCTTCGAGATGAAGATGACTGAGGTAAGATGCTTTGGTTATTTATACTAAGCTGGGAATCGTCTGATTGGTGGATTGTGCATTAGCTTGACTCTGGGCCAGCCGTGTCAATCATAAGCACGCGCTCCTCCCGAAATTAGTTTATAACTAAACTTCACTTAAGAAAGACCATTCCTCCAGCAATTGTTCTCTTTGAACCCACCCTCCCTCCCTCAATTTCCTCACTTCCCATTCACAATCCTCTAACCCTCTTCACTCCTACATGTAGGTTGAATCTGGGGGTCCAATCGATCTGCAAAAATATCACTGAGACAGTACCCAGATTCTGAGTCTCTAGACCAGGGCTATTCAATTGGCGGCCCGCGGGCCGAACCCGGCCCCCAAGACCATTTTTTTCTGGCCCTCCAATTAGTTTGAACAAGACATCAGAAATAAATTTAGTTCAGTCAAAAAACAGCCGCTATAATTCTGAAGTGACGTGCGCCTGTTCAATACAGCACGAGCTGCAGTTGAAGGCTGCGCAGAGCGTGAGTCACCTACCATTAAGCGAGTGGAGCTGGCAGCTGAAGACATTTGGATATTTTTGTAGAAAAGGACTTTTGTACAATGCACTGATATCGTTGTTAGGGGTGCATCGATTCGCCGATTTCACTATTAACTGCGCTTTAATTCATCAAGGTTAATTAATCGTAAAGGCTTCTCAATTGTGTGTTTCTGTTGCACAAAACGCGCTTAAAGTTCCGAGCTTGTACGCCGATGCACGCATGCACACTGGATTAACTATAGCGGCGGGCCGTTCCACTATCACGTCCTTTCCGCGCGCATGTTTGTTATTTCTAATGTAGAATGCGCCAATGTGTGCGCGCAAGCGGAACAACGCGCCCGCGGCTTTCCGGGCGCACGCATTAGAAAACATCGCGGTGAGCTGTCTCGTGGCTTTCAGTGCAATGTAAACAAAAGATATGTTAGACGAATTATTATTAAAATGATTATGTATGTACACTGTCAGAAATAAAGGTACAGGAGCTGTCACTGGGGCAGTACCTTTTCAAAAGGTTCATGTACCCAAAGAGTCCACAGTGGTACTTCAGAGGTGCATATTAGTGCCCAAATGTGCCTAAAAAGTACCTTTGAGGTACCATTATAGACCCTTCAGATACAAATATGTAGCTTTTGAAGCGGTACTGCCCCAGTGACAGCTCCTGTAGCTTCATTTCTGAGAGTGTATGAACGCAGATGATAACAACAGTTAATCTAAATAATTAGGCCTACCTAAAATAAAGATTAAATTTACATTTGACGCAATTACCATGAAACCATGATTATTCATCAGACTATAATCGTACAACCAAAATCTATAATTGTTGCATCCATAATTGTTATGCAGTTCAAAACACATGAATGTGTCTGAGTGTAGAAGAAGCCGACTTAAACAATACACTGCTTTTGTTGTGCTTTGAAATAAAACATTTGAAGGTTTGTTAAAAAAAAACACATTGTAAAATGCAGTGATATTATGTAGTTTCCAAATACAACATACATACATTTTAATGTAGAAAAAGCCAACGTGGGTGTCTTAAGGAGCAAAAATGCAACATATGTAGTTGCGTCCTCACTCATATTGCAAGTCATACCTCTCCGGCCCTTCGTTTGGGATGCTTTTCATGAACTGGCCCCCATTACAAACTAATTGAATAGCCCTGCTCTAGACATAGTAGGACACCTGATCAACCCATCTGTTCACCAGTCATCCTCTGACTCCCCTTCCCCTTCATCCCACTGTTCTCTTACCATCCCTTTCATCCCTACATCTCTATAGTAAAGTCTAGCTCAAAGTGTGGCGTTGTCTATGCTGGTGAGCTCTTTGTTGACATAAAAACTGAATAGTTGAGTTCTTTTTGTAATGAGTGAACTTCATAGTAAATGAACTGAGCTCCAACACTGAACTAACTTGACTATTCAGTAGCTGTGTTTCCATCCAAACAATGTGAATTAACTTTATGCGCAAATTTATGATGGAATATCGCATTAAAGACATGCGAATAAGGCAGCATTTCTATCCAACGAGTCAAAGCGAACAAAATCGTCACTTCCTGATTAACTGGCGGCAAATATCAACAGTAAAAATTGAATTTGCTGCAGTAGGAGAAGCTGTGTCAACCTTTTCCTTATTTCATAAATGACCTGCGCCTCAGAAGGCAATCCTGACACGCAGTGAACGTGCGATGACGTTTGAAGGCTTGAGACGTGGAGCACAGATGCTCTTGACAGTTCTGGAGGTCATCAATAATATTCATTCATTCATTCATTTTCTTTTCGGCTTAGTCCCTTTATTAATCCGGGGTCGCCACAGCGGAATTAACCGCCAACTTATCCAGCATTTGTTTTACGCAGCGGATGCCCTTCCAGCCACAACCCATCTCTGGGAAACACATCCACACATTGTCATTCACACACATACACTACGGACAATTTAGCTTACCCAATTCACCTGTACCGCATGTCTTTGGACTGTGGGGGAAACCGGAGCACCCGGAGGAAACCCACGCAACCACGGGGAGAACATGCAAACTCCACACAGAAATGCCAACTGGCCCAGGCGGGGATCGAACCAGCGACCGTCATCAATAATATAATAACACTAATACTGAAATGGTTAAGGATTTTATAATGACCAAAACAACATTTCAGATGTTTTACAATGTGTACAGACTGCAGGTTTGTCCATGTACACACATTTTTACCATCACATGATCTCGTATAACAAATGACTTGACATGACTTTTTTAATGCGCATACTGGAATTTGCACTGGAATAGCGTTTGTACATCATAGTTTATGCGCATCTTCTCACATCGAATAAAAAGTTTATCCTACTCCGTTATGCACATTAATTTTTTATGCGTATTTTCAAAATTTATGTGCATCTTGGCGTTTCCATCAATCATTTTTTATGCACATCTCCTATTTGCACATAAAATAGGTGGGTGGAAACGTAAGGCTAAAGCCATGCTTACACTTTGAGATTTCAGCCACGATTTTGTCATCTGAGACAAATTTGGGAAATCTTAAAAGAAATTCTAGGTTGAAATCTGTGGTCTTTGTTTTGACATGTTCGCAGACACCCAAATAATGCCTGTTGCAATCAGATATTTCCTACGATGAAGTTCTGGCAGCGTTAGAAGTTTTCAGACTCTTTCCTGCAGTGTGACAACAGCTGCGTTAAGCGTCAATCCAAGAACCAATAGGAGCACCGAATCTGATGATGCAATCCATGCAACAAGTCTGCGGGGAAACGTCTTAACAGTTTTGTTTCTGCCTGGTTTTATTATTGAGGTGCGCTGCATGGAAAATCACTGCTACAGTTTGTTTACATCTTTCCCAGAGATAGGTTGCGGCTGGAAGGGCATCCGCTGCGTAAAAAAATATGCTGGTAAAGTTGGCGGTTGATTCCGCTGTGGCGACCCCGGATTAATAAAGGGACTAAGCTGACAAGAAAATGAATGTATAAGTTTGTTTACATCTGCTGTGAGGAATCATTTCAGAATGTGGGATAGTTAAAGTGTCACGGGTGGATGACGTCAAACTCTGGAGTGCATTGTCTTTCATGTTTGGCACGTCTTTATTGTCGTTCAGTCTGACTTTATGACAGCTGAGATCTTACAGTGTGGCATATGAGCCATGTTTGTGCAGTCTGACTGGTTACAACCGTTCAAGATTGAAAAAAAAAATTATATATATATATATATATATATATATATATATATATATATATATTTTTTTTTTTTTTTAAATTGCACAGTGTAAGCCAGTCTTAAGGCAAGAAATGCGCTTTGTCTCTAAAAAGGGGAGGAGACTGACAGAAACTCTGACTTTAGAGAATAAAACCTGTTCCTGACCAGGTTAGGTTCACAAAATTACCACAGTAACTAACTCTGAGTAAAAATGACCTCTCTTTCAGAAACAGGCTCGACTTACTCTGATTTCTCGAGTTTGACAAACCTGCCATTGTAAAACGGTAAACCCAGAGTTTCTTTCATTTCAGGATTAAAATAGTTTTCACTTTCTGAAAACGGGGCTATGATCTCATTAGTACAAAATTAATACAATAATAATAATAATAATAATAATAATAATAATAATAATAATAATAATAATAATTATTATTATTATTATTATTATTATTATTATTATATTGATTTACTTAAGTTGTCATGATGTCTTTAACTCTATTTCTGATGAAACGGTTTGAACCAAGTAATTATTCCTTATAATTCATGAGTGGTATTTTGTTTTAATCTCTTCTCTGTGAATCTGCATTCGATGAATTCTCACCGGGTGATATGCCTACGTCATATGCTAGAATGCCAGAATCTTGTCTAGAATGTGGCAGTAATGCACTTATAAGCTGGATGCCAACCAGCGAAAAAATAAGACAGAAGAAACCACTCTCGAGAATACACGTGACCTCTATTAACCCCCAGAATAAGTTGGATGGAACCAGTTTTTTGGCATTATTATAAGTGTGGAAGACTCAGATAGTACAACAGTTAGTAGAATAACTGGGCATTAGTTGAACAACAATAGCATATGAGCACTTGTACACAGTTTCAACTGCAAACAATTCATTTTTGATGTATTTTTAAGTGCTATTCTACTGCTATTAAAGCACGCTAGTTTCTTTTACTACCTTATTTTGTAACTGAAATATGTAATTTATGCCATGTTAAGTTACATTAGCGTGACTGTATTTAATTTTGAGTTGTTTCATAGACTCGCATTTTAGTACCTTTCTCCTGTAGTGGACAAAGTACAACAATAGGTGCTTGAGTAAAAGTACAGATACCCTGATAAAACTTTAATCCAGTAAAAGTTTGAAGCATGAATCTTTTTCAACTTTTATTTGAATCAAAGTATGAAGAATTAGATTTTTCTATTTACGTAAGTAATAAAAGTACTTGCTGCTAAATTTTTGCTTTTTAAGAAAGCTGAATTATACCAAAACTTGTCCAAGAACAGTCACAGAGTTGTTGTGAAGCCACTCATTTGTTATTTTAGCTGTGCGCTTAGGGTCATTGTCTTGTTGGAAGGTAAACCTTTGGCTTTTTGTCCAAGATATCCATGTACTTGACCGTATTCATCTTTCCCTCAATTGCAACCAGTCGTCCTGTCCCTGCAGTTGGAAAACACCCACTGCATGATGCTGCCACCACCATGCTTCACTATTGGGACAGTATTGGACAGGGGATGTGCAGTGCCTGGTGTTCTCCACACATTCATTCATTCATTTTCTTTTTGGCTTAGTCCCTTTATTAATCCGGGGTCGCCACAGTGGAATGAACCACCAACTTATCCAGCATTTGTTTTACGCAGTGGATGCCCTTCCAACCACAAACCATCTCTGGGAAACATCCATACATTCTCATTCACACACATACACTGCGGACAATTTAGCCTACCCAATTCCCTGTACTGCATATCTTTGGACTGTGGGGAAGACAGCATCTCCCGACAACATCTCTGGAGCTCAGCCACAGTGACCTTTGAGTACTTCTTTACCTCTCTCACCAGGCTTCTTCTCCCCTGATAGCTCAGTTTGCCGGACAGCCAGCTCTAGGAAGAGTTCTGGCCATCCCAAACGTCTTCCATTTTAGGATTATAGAGGCCAGGGCTCAATTTCTGGTGTTTTCCGGCACGTATAACATCTGATCCGGCACCTCATTTTACTGATCCCCCTCCTCAACTGCCCTCCTCCCCCGTCCACTGTTCACTTTCACTTTCTTCTGTGACACCCCAACCTTCTTGACTTCCGTGCGCGACACCTCTCTATCCTCGGGTGACATGCTGGATCCGTTACCTCAATCTGTTTAGGGACCTCGCAATTCACAAATTAGGCACTGATGGAGGCCACTGTGGTCTTAGGAACCTTAAGCGCAGCTGAATTCTTTTGTAGCCTTGGCTTTGCCACAATTCTGTCTCTGAGCTCTTCAGGCAGATCCTTTGACCTCATGATTCTCATTTGCTCTGACATGCATTTGTGAGCTGTAAGGTCTTTCATAGACAGGTGTGTGGCTTTCCAAACCAAGTCCGATTGTGCTACCCACTGCGCCACCATGACGCCCAGAAATGGACAGCATCTGAATATAATATATGAATGTCAAAGCAAATGGTCTGAATACTAAGGACCATATGTTATTTCAGTATTCCTTTTAAATAAATCTGGAAAAATGGCCACAATTCTGTGCTTTTCTGTCAATATGGGATGCTCTATGTACATTTAAACGAAAATATATATATATTTTAGCAAATGGCTGCAATATCACAAAGTCTGGACAATTTAAGGCCGTGGTCACCAATCTCGGTCCAGGAGGGCCGGTGTCCCTGCAGGGTTTAGCTCCAACCTGCCTCAATACACCGGCCTGGATGTTTCAAGTATACCTAGTAAGACCTTAATTAGTTTGTGCAGGTGTGTTTGATTAGGGTTAAAGCTAAAATCTGCAGGACACCAGCCCACCAGGAACAAGTTTGGTGACCCCTGATTTAAGGGGTCTGCATACTTTCCGTACCATTTAGAAAAAAAACAAAACAAAAAAAAAAAAACATGTTTGTTTCATGAGAACAAAAAGAAGCCAAAAGAGCCAAACACATTTACCACTGAATACCAAACCACAATCACAGCTGAATTAAACAGTCTCTTCCCATCCCCCGAGTTTAACCTGTGATGAGTGATAATTCTAGGATTTTTCTCCTCAATTAAACCTCAAAGAAACTAATCTCCACAAAAGCCTTGAACTTTAGTATAACATTGAAAAGTATCCTGAATATTTCCCAAACACATCGGTTTTAGAAGCTTTTAGAGGAAGGGAGGATCTGGAGGATGCATAAAAAAATATTTTAAGCTGCTTTTTTCAATTCCTGTAGGAAATTGATGCATTTCATCTTGGCAATTAGATCAACCGGTGAGAGAGGAGAAAGACCAAACACCAGAGAGAAAACAGTGATTGGTTTGTGGCGTGCATGTTTTGCTAAACACTGTGGTACATGCTGATTTTTTTAGGGAGCAACAAACCATTCAAAGAATCCAGACTGTCTTATTAAAAAAAAAAAAAAGAATAATAATGTATCAATAGTATTCCCAAACTGTGTGTGAATTATACATATACATTGTTTTCCCTTCAGTAATGTTCATTAATTAATTTATTTTCCTTCGACTTAGTCTCTAATTCAGGGGTCACCACAGAAAAAAGAACAGCCAACTTTTCAAGCATGTGTTTTATGCAGCGTATGCCCTTCCAGCTGCAACCTAGTACTGGGAAACACCTATACACACTCATTGACAAACACACTCATATACTATGGCCAATTTATTTTATTCAATTCACCTTTAGCTAGGGTTGGGTATCATTTGGGGTTATTTCGATACCAGTGCTAAATCGATACTTTTAAAACAATACCAGTGCCTAAACGATGCCTGAACTGATACTTTTGAGCCACAAAATTATGGTGGATGACTCTAGAAAAATATTTTTTTGACAAAAATTTCTTTAATCCTTTTAATTGAACAATATAATTGGTATAAAGTGTCCATCAGTTCATATTTTATTTATTAAAATTGAATTGCATTAATATATTTGTTTTGATCATTTGTTTGTTTGCATGAATGCAAGATTTGCATTTTCCAATTAACGTCACTGTATTGAATGAGGCCGAGTCTCATTCTTCCCACCACCAGAGGGAGCTCTCTCCAGTACACTGACTCTGCACTTCCTCTGTAGTACTTCCAGTTACCACCATATATAAAAACACTGTGTAGACCGTAGGTGTGTCCCAAATCGCATACTTATGCACTATTCTATGCCATTTTGTAGTATAAATAGTGTAAGTAGCGCATTCACGCTGAAAAACGCTGAAAATAGCAGCTTTGCGCACATTGCGGAGGAGGCGAAGCTATCGGGCACACATGTTTGATAACTTTATTTATTTTGGATTGTGAAAGCAGTATAGTGATTATAGCGCCTGCCGATGGTGAATGCGGTTATACTCATGCCAGGTATTATTTGGTATTTTGGTCATTTATTTCATTAATTTGGCAACCGTCAGACGTCATAGGGGAAACCACTTAGAAAAAATGCCATTAGTGTTCCATTTGGAACGACACTACAAAAATATACTATGCTGTTGAGTGTGTAAGTGCATAAGTACATAATGCATAAGTGCATAGTGTATAGCGTGTCATTTGGGACGCAGCTCTTCTCTTTGCAAAGTATGGCCAGTTCCACTGCCTTACCAAGCGTTTCCTTTACTATTCTGTTTGCCGTGTTGTTATGATCTTTGCCTGCCTTTTGACCACTACTACTTTAGATTTTGGACTCTGTTTTGTTTTTTCTTGTTTTAGACTGCCTTATCGTTTGTACCGACCTTTGCCTGTTTATGACTACAACTCAGCATGTAAATTGCTGTCTGTTAATTAAACCTCCAGTATTTGGATTCACACTGTTTCCATGTCGTCACCTACGCCTCCCTCACAATCACACTAGGGAACACCTTTTTTCTAGGGTTGGGGTTTGGGACTACATCAGTTGATGCATTTAATCTGATGATTCGCATGCATCTGCATAAAACAGTAAAATAATAAAGGTGTTTACATAAGTTGCTTTTTTAATGTGCCTTTCATAATCCGGTTTTACATGTTACAGCACATAGACTGATTAATGCCATTGCGTCACCAACCTATCCACATTTCCACCAGAGATTTGTGTAATTTCGGGTGTTTCATCTTTAACTTTTCGACTTTAACTGCAGTTCGGCACTTTCACTTTCATTCAGCAACATATTGTTCTCTATTGAGGTACTGAATAAAAATATGATGTAAAGACTAGTGGAAGATTTTAATGGAATTAATGGAATTTGATGCCGCAGGTTGAATGGAAAGAAAAAAACTTCTGCATTTTATGACGCGAGTGTCTGTGGTCCTTTAAGATAATAAAAAATCGCTGAGTATTGTCTTAATCATTTTAAAATCAGAGTATTGTTGTCCATGTACAGTAAACATACTCAGAGAAAGCGTCAGATGATGTCGCTAGCTGCTCTGCCTTTAAGTTGATTCTATGTGTTTCCCTCCTAACACGCAACTTTTGTGAAGCATCTGCCTTACTTTGCTGTGTCTAAATACTTGCTTGTAAAATATAGCTATACTTTAGAACACTTAGTTTAAGCAAATTTGATGATCGCGAACATACGTGTCGCTTACCGAATGCGCTGTACTGCATGTGTTGTCTTCTTGCGTGCGTTTCCTAAGAAAGAAAGAACACCTAACATTGCAGATGGTGTTTGTATCCCTCAAAGTTGTTTAGTATTGAATGTAAAGAGATGGTGTGACACAGCGTGTGCCTATATGTGTCTTTGATGTACCCCTTGATGCTTCTTATGTCCTTGTCTCAACACCAGTGGCACCGAAATTCATGTGCTGATTCGGTCCGGTCGATACCGATTACAAAGGTACATAGGTTTCGGTACCCAACCCTACCTATAGTGCATGTCTTTGGACAGTGGGGGAAAGCGAGGCACCCTGCGGAAACCCACACCAACATGGGGAGAAACATGCAAATTACACACAGATATGCCAACTGACCCACCTAAGACTCAAATCAGCGACCTTCTTGCTGTGAGGCGGCAGTGTTTTTAGTTAGTTTGTTAGATTATATTATCTATTATTTTACTTTATATTTATATTATTTTACTTACGTATCTTTACTTTATATTATTATTTAAGAAACATGTCAGATCAATTGATTTCTGATAAACTGGATGTCTAAATACTTCATTAAGTGTTTTCTAAGCATTTTAAATTACAAAGACACAAGGCATGTTCTCGTAAACCACCTTATCGAAATAACACCTAGGTCATACCCATGTCATAATACAGTTTTGTATCATTGTAAACCACATTAACAAGTACTGTACACACACAAACGTGCTAGCTTTCTGCATGTTGAGCATTTAAACAGGTTTAAATAACAGTTAATGGAGCAGAAACATCTGTTGTTTTGTTGCCCATTATTGCAGGCTGAATTTGCTTTTTGTCAGGATACAGGGGTGAAACAATGCATCACATAAAGCAATACAAAACTCGTGCAAAATAGGCTGCAGTCCATTAGAATACAAAACCTCTTGCCACATGATATATGATGCCTTGCAAAAACCAGCATGTCATTTTTATGTGTATTAAATGACAAGAAAATGAGCACACAAGCACAGTAATGGCAAAACAGTGTGTAGCTGATGTTCAAATACTTTACAATGTTTTTCATAAAGAAAGCATATATCAATTCCACAGAAAAAAATGACTGTGCGTGCCATTTTTACCTTCCTGTCGTGTTCGGGTCAAATCTGACCGATTTACAACAAAATTCAACGGTGATTTCTCTTTTTTAGTCAAAAAGCCTGAGAGACTAATCGTTGTGGAATGAAATATAGCGTTACTAACCGGCAATGAAACATGCACGGACAGTGCTTCTACATACTTCCTTCATAAAAAGAGCAGCCAGAAAGCTGACATTGATGGATTTGTGCCAAAAATTAGCATCATTGACGCATAACAATGTCATTCTTTCAAAATAAAAGTTTTTTTCAAAATTAAAAGAACATTCAGACTAAGCTAATAAACAAAACGGAAATAATTAATGATTTCTTGTGCAGCCCAGCACCAGTTAATCCACAGACCCTGTCCGCAGCCCGGGAGTTGGGGACCACTGCTGTACACATTTAGGGTACAATGGTCAAATTCTGACCCGCAATCTATAAAATCATTTTTACACCACAAAAACAACTGGCACACTATACACATACACGTACACAATAAGAATCTGCTGCTTTAACTTTTATCAATGCTGTCTTGCTAAAAATGTTACTTATGCAAGTAAGACAAGACTAAATATCCTTTCAAGAGTTCACACTTTGCTGATGATTGATTATAAAGCTTGTTTGGCATGCTGTCCGAGAGAGCGCTGAGCTCATAAGATCATCGAGCCTGTCGCTCCCTCATGTTTGCAGGGCGAGGGAGTTTGAGCTCAGGTAGATCTCGAGAACTCCCCTGCTGTAGTAGCTAATGAACAGATAGTAATTGCTCATTAGAGATAACTTCTTACTAGGAGAATGTCTATTGTGCCGATTTGGATGAGTCAATTAACTTAAGTTGCATATTTTTGGACGGTGGGAGGAAACCGGGGAACCCAGGGGAAACCCATGTGAGTGTGGGAGGAGCGTGTTAACTCTGCACAGAAATGTTGGCTGGCTTGGTAAGTACTAGAACCAGTGAGGTTCTTGTTGTGAGGCAAGAGTGCTAACCACTGGGCCACCATGCCACCCATCTAAGAAAGGAGGAGGAGTAGGGGTGGAATTCTTTAAAACGAGGATGGCTGTGATATGGAACTTAGGGTATTTATAGTGGCTTAGGAATCGTCTGATTGGTGAATCATAAATTGGATAATGCAAGACCAGCCGCAAGCAATCATAAGCACCTGATTGTCACGATCACCAGCGATCTCTCCCCTGTCAGAGATCGCTGGTTCACACTTCCAGGAACTACAGATCAGCCATGTTGTGGACTACAACTCCACTCATGCAGCACACACACACACTCCTGCGTCATATCACAACTGATTGCACATACACCAGCGGAGGACCATCACGACTGATAACATGCACCACAAAAGCAGCACACACACACTCACAGTTCTCGTAACGAGATTGTAATTTGTTTAGTGACCTGCAACGGTGTTTCTTTGTCCCAGTATTTTCCGTGTTTTGACCACAGTTTTGTATTTTGATTATTCACTGCCTGCAGCCTGCCTTTTGATCTTTTGCCTGTTTCTGACTACGATTTTGGATTTTGCCCCTTTTTGATAATTGCCTTACTGTTTTTTATAATAAATAATCTGCAATTGGATCCTCGTCCTGTTGTCTTCGTCACACCACCACCCCTGACGTAACACTGATTCTCTTGAAATTAGATCATAAATAAACTTCACTTCAAGAGTTCACACTTAGCTGATGATTGATTTTAAAGCTTGTTTGGAATGCTGTCCCGAGAGATAGCCCTAATCTCACAAGATCCTTGAGCCCAGGGCTCCCTCCCCTTTGCAAGGTGAGAGGGGAGTTTGAGCTCATCTCGAGAACTCCCCTGCTGTAGTAGCTGATGAACAGATTATTCAATTAACTTAAGTTTCATGTTTTTGGACGATGGAAGAAAATCGGGGATCCCGGGGGAAACCCATGTGAGTGTGGGAGGAACAAATATGTAACTTAGGTTACGTATATTGGATTAGGAGTTATCTAATTGGTGAATCATAAATTGGATAATGCAGGACCAGCCGGAAGCAATCATAAGCACCTGACCATCTCGAAATTGGTTTATAAATAAACTTCACTTAGTCAAAATGGAGTGCTGCCCACTGATTAAAAATGAGTATGTGTACACCAAGTGTACACCACACTGATGAGGCAAAAACTAAACATTAACAGAGTTTGTGATGAATATGAAGTTGTTTCATCATGCAAAACAGATTTGAGGATTGAAATTCAATTCAGCTAAACCTTTAAAGGTTTAGTCAAGGGTCATTTTGACCTAAAGGGCGAACACTGCATGCAGAACTGGAGAGTTCAAAAAACTAAAAAAATGCATTGATAGAGCAATTGAAACAAGTGCTTTCCTGAAACCTAAAAGCCACAATAAATAAATAAAACAAACTGTAAGCTGTGTGAGACTATTCAACCTGGAATTGTCACAATGTGGACCGTGTTTGGTGTAGCACCACTGAAAGCACACAGCTGCCCAAATTGATTTGTAGCACGCAGCGGGTTACAGAGATGGTTTGTCCAGGCTTCAGAAACAAAATTGTGTTTGGCTTTTCGTTCAGCTCATAACTAAATAAAATAAGCTGTTTGACTGTAAAGAAGGATTAAGAGGTAGATCGGAGGTACTTCAACACTGCCAAACTGAATAACCAAATCGAATATGGAGTCAATCTTATCCTATTATCTTGGGCACCTGTATACTGTACGCGCCAGTTGTGGATTGCTGGATTCTGGTATAGTAGGTGTTTTGTCTGTAACTTCATTATTTTTTGTAGGCTTCCCACATGCTGAAATAGTTCCCATACACTGTATTCCCGTTTGCTGTAACTAACTTTGGATTTTATTTAGTCATTTATTTTTTATTTTCATTTCATTTCATTTTTTATAGTCATTTGTTTGTTTCCTATTGATGAATGACCTATTCATCAACTATTTGGGGTCAACAGTCATACAGTCCTTCAGTTCAAGTCATTTTTATTGTACTTTTCATTTTATATATATATATA
>CAIGQQ010002476.1:1289980-1302387 GCA_903798035.1 Danio albolineatus | reverse complement strand
AATGAGTAAAGTACAGCATCTGTATTCTGCATTTATGAGCTATTACTGAATGAATGAATGAATGAATGAATGTCTAACCTTTCAAAGGCATTGTTCAATAACTAATAAGAAAAGTACATTATCTGGATTCTGCATTTATGAGGCATTCTTAAATGAATGAGTGAATGAATGAATGAATAAATTAAGATGTATGTCAAAACATACAACAGATATCAAAACTTTCACAAGCATACACAAGTATAGTATTCCTCCACGTAGAAAGTGCATCCATATTTAAATGAGCCTTGCTGTTCTTTATTGCTTCTTTATTGACCTGGATCCTGCATATTGCTGCTTCATTATTACTACTATTACTAACCACCATACTGCTTAAGAACTACAGCATAAAATATCATAAACTTCAACTCTCTCAGTGAAACACAGTGTACAAAACACAATTTCATCACAGCTTCCATCAAAAGCTTGATGAGACCACATGCAGTAGATCAGACGAAAGTTTGTGGTAATTACTTACAGTCATTAGTAATTTTCATTTTGACTCTATTTTGTAAACTATTTACTTACAGACTGCTGAATAAAGATCTACTTACATAATATCCCAGGACGTCTCCTCATTCTGGAGGCTTTGTTGGGTACATTCAGTTTGTCTATCTTTGCTTAGCATTAGCATTAGCACTTGTTCCTTTCCTTATAATTACTTTTGTTTGCTTTCTTGTCTCTCCTTGTTCTTCGCATTAGCATACAATCTGGCATAGGCACAAAACATTTTATTTGGGAATTTCACAGTTGCTTCTATCTTGATAAACAATATTTTGATCAATGATAGCTTATTAGTCAGATCTACCATCATGTGACAGTGACACTTACAGTATACTTGCTTGTGTACAGTCTAAAAAAAATAATTAAAGGTACTTTGCACACAGTAATAGTTTTATTTTGTAATGTAATGTCCTGAAGAATGTTTGAATGTTTTTTTTTTTTAATTATTATAATTTTTTTGTTATGCTGCGGTGGTTATGTTTGTTTACTAATTCCTAATATGTTAGTTCTTTAAGTCCTGCCTTTTTTGCTCTCAAATCTGTAACTGAAAACATACTTGCAGATGTTACTGGTTTCTGGAGCTTAATCATCAACTTCACACACTGTTATCACTCTCTCAGGAGGTAAATTCTTTCTTTCTTTCTTTCTTTCTTTCTTTCTTTCTTTCTTTCTTTCTTTAGAACACATGTGACCAGCTCTGTTACATTAGGGATGCCTCTTCTCCACTGAGTAAGTAAAAGGGATGGTATCCCCTGGAGAACAAAAACAAAACTCAATTTGACCAAAATACACTTATAGCAAGGGTTTATCTGAGAAACAATGCTAAAGTCAAATATTCTACTTTGAAAATGTGCGTCATGTGCCAGAACGTCTGTCTTTGCTAATGCCAGTTTAGCCAATTATGTTTCAGCACCCAGGTTGCCTTGGTGGAAAACACCGTATTTCTTTCATTCATTCATTAAGTTTCTCAAAGTATGCATCTGTGACCAACAATGTGACCTTCGGTGGACAGTAGCAGTCTCCGAAATGAGATGTGGATTCAGAATTCCACATGAGGTGGTTAGTAATTAAGAAATAACATAAATATTACGAACATAAACATTAGATGAGCAGGTTACATGGTAACTTTGTGTATTAACAACGCGCTACAGGATAAGATTTTGCAGTGATAAGCAAGTTAGACGTTTGCTGCAGATGCAACATGACAGAAAGTTAAATACAGCCATTCAGAAGCACAGAATAGGGCACTTACTGCACTCCAATGAAATGCTAAGGTTTATACTGTAATTTAATATTTATATATTATATAATATTTATGATTTCATATTATCTTTATATTATATTTAACATTTTTTTAAATGCACATGCTAAATCACTGATACTCTATTTGTTGACTTGCACCAAGTCATGGTTCTAAAGTTCAGTTTTAAACAGTTTATGTTATTTTAAAGATCTGAGGTAAATCTGATGCTGTAGTAGTAGGGCGATAAATGGCATTTAAAACGGCATTCAAACTCACATTATTATGAATAAAGTGCATGAGGTGTACCTGAGGTGATAATTGTCAGTTTTATGTTATTCAGCTGCAAGAAATAGAAGCTGTTTCTGGATTATAAATTTCAGATGTTGGTTTGAACACACTCCTTTTAATATGCAAAATATTAATTATATCACATGCAGCTACTTTTATTTAGAACACGATTTAAACAGTTTTAAATAATCCTTTAGGCTTGATAGTCAGGCACACTCCTGTTGATGACATCAAGCTGGCAACATGTGCTTGCATGTGTTTTAAACTAGAAGTGCAATACCTAGTTCAACCACTTGGTGTCAAATTTAAATGCTGCACCTTTAAACTTTATGTATGTTGATATTCTTTACACATGTTCAGGATCAATTGACATGTCAGCTGATAATTCTTTTATAAGTACTATCATTTAAAACTGTATTTGTTTGTTTGTTTGTTTGTTTGTTTGTTTATAGCAGGAGAGCTCAACCCTGCTCCTGGAGATCGTCCTTTGTGCTGAGTTCAGCTCCTACCCTGATCAAACACACCTGAACCAATTAATTAGGACCTAAACAGCACTAGATAAGTCCAGGCAGGTGTGTTTGATATGGGTTGCAACTGCAGGACGGTCGATCTCCAGGAGCAGGATTGGTCACCCCTTGTTTATAATATGGTTGTATAAGGTACACACAAGTTGGTTTCAGGGGTTTAAAAGACCCCATACACTCTAAAAAACGCTGGGTTGGTTTTTTAACCCAAATGCTGGGTTGAGACTGCTAGGTAACAAAATTGGGTTGATTTAACCCAATTTGGGTTGAAAATCGGTCGTCATCAACAACCCAGCAGTGCTGGGTTGTAGATGAAGCAGTGCTGGGTTGTAAATGAAGACCGATTTTCAACCCAGCAGTGCTGGGTTGGGAACGCGGACGTGAAAGAGAGCACGCACGTCCTCTCGACATGCAGAGAAATCAGCGTGAAAAACCGCCATTTTCTTTGCGCAGTCTTTAGAGGGAAGCGAGTGAAATTCTGTCTGAGAAGTAAGTTATTTGGTCCGTATTTAACAATTTTCATAAGAAATAACACGTTTAGTTTACTGTATGATGTGTTTAAAGGGTCCCTTTTAAACCTAACGACTAAGCGACGGCCGAGCTTCGCCTCACGGCCGGTGTTCTGACGATATGTTCTACCTCCGCCTCAACGGCCGACCTGTTTCTCCGCCTAACGGCCGACCTGTTTCTCCGACTCACGGCCGGACCCGTTTGTCCGACTCACGGCCGGACCCATTTCTCCGCCTAACGGCCGACCTGTTTCTCCGACTCACGGCCGGACCTGTTTCTCCGACTCACGGCCGGACCTGTTTCTCCGCCTAACGGCCGGACCTGTTTCTCCGACTCACGGCCGGACCTGTTTCTCCGACTCACAGCCGGACCTGTTTCTCCGACTCACGGCCGACCTGTTTCTCCGCCTAACGGCCGGACCTGTTTCTCCGACTCACGGCCGTCCTGTTTCTCGGCCTCGCGGCCGGACTTGTTGCTTCACCTCGCGGCCGACCTGATGCTCTGCCCCGCGGCCGGACCTTTTGCTCAGTGGATGGGAAAGCGCGCCTGACATCGGAAGGAGCTTGGAAAGAATAAGGTATTTTTTAATATTACTTTTGTATACGCAAAGTCCCTATATTCTAGAGTCTTTAGTGTCTACTCTGTTAGATACAGTTGAATCTACTGTGTTAGATACGGTACTTATATTTGTTAATTGGTTTTTGGAACAATTTGTAACAAGTGTTAAATTCAGCTTTTTTGGTCAGAACATACTTAATCAATTTCCTGCTCTTCTTGTACATTTTGTTTAGCTGTACATTGATTAGCAAATGTTATTAATTTACTTTGAGCATTTTACATCCTAAACGTGATTTAAGCTATCTTTAATCCTGTATGTATTGTTAGTTTGATGCAGATGGGAATGTCTGAGCTAAGGCTAAATCCAAACCTAATCACCTTCGATTGCAAAAAAGTTTGACCACCGTTTTATGTGACTTCCTGAATAATTATGATCATTCAGGAGTGTTTTTGTGATAAAGTGACTTTTGGCTAACATTATGTTTTTTTTAGTTAATTTTGCTAAAATGCTTTTATCTGTTGTTCTATTTCAGATGAATGGTGAAAACTAAACTAAAAGAATGGAATCTTGAAGAGTTGATCCCCACATTTGAAGGTATGTAGTAATATTTTACTTGGGTTCGTTGTAATCATCAGGGATGCCCTTGTCTTAAAATTTGTCCGGTTGACTTGTGATGTTCATTTGAAGCATTAGTTGAAAAATTACAGATTTATTAATAAACCATTTTAATCATAATAATTAGTCTCTAATTGCCCACATTGCCTATTTTATAAGGCAAACAAACACAGTTTTGGAGTTCCGTGCTCAAGTTCATAGAGACTGAGAAAGCAGAAAGCACATCCTGTTACTTTCATTATTTACAAGATTGCAGTGTTTTGTTTTTATTGTGAGTGCACACAGAGAAATGTAGTGTCTTAACATATCTTCAAAAGGTATATTATTGTTATCTAAATGACCAAACATTGCAGAGTATTTTGAGAGCAAGAGACCACAAAAGTGCTGTTAAGCTTCCACACTCTGCACAGACATTTAGAACACATATTTCTACATTAGCATTAGATTGAGCAGCCATGTAAAGTTGCTACTATATTTCTGATGGTAAGCCATAGTTTATTTGAGGTCGATGAGAGCATTTGGATATCATGCCTGATGTGGTTACTACTGCATAGATCAACTGTTAACAATCTGTGTGACTTTTCCAATGTGGATTTTTTTTTTTCTGCAACTAATAAATTTTGACTAATGGTTAGTCAATTATTAGAGGGCAGCCCTAGTAATCATTAGCCACTTCAACACTTTAAACTGAGAGATTAAAAAACAAATGCCAATTTGTCTTTGACTGGTTAATTTTAAAAATTTGCTGTACATGCAACCAGTGGCTTTTTCTTTTATTTTTAGCACAGGAGCGAACCTTCCCTCGTCTTTGATTAAATTCAAATGATTTGATTCAGAGGGTAAAAATTCAGTTAAAAGTTTCTTGATGCATTTAATGCATAATGCTTTTCTTACAGTTATTTTATTAATAATGAAAATGTTATTTGTTTGTTGATGTTTGTTATTAGAGCGGCAGGGGGGCGCTGTGGGTAGTGCTGTCGCCTTACAGCAAGAAGGTCTCTGGTTCGAGTCCCGGCTGGGTCAGTTGGTGTTTCTGTGTGGAGTCTGCATGTTCTCCCCGTGTTGGTGTGGGTTTCCTCCGGGTGCTCCGGTTTCCCCCACAGTCCAAAGACATGCGCTAAAGGTGAATTAATTAAACTACTTGCCTGTTGTGTATGTGTGTGAATGAGTGTGTATGGATGTTTCCCAGTTCATGTCTTTCTTTCTTCAGTCATTTGTTTTATTTTTATTAATTTTTTTAGGAAAACGTTTCAGCATTTTTCTCGATCTCCATGGACTGAGACGGTGCCTTAATTTTGATCTTTCAAAAGAAAATTTAAATGCTTCAAATGATCCCAAATGTGGTTGCAAACAACCTCAGGAAGAAGGGTCTCATCTATTTTCATTAAGAAAATACAATTTAAATACTTAATAATTTCAAATGCTCATCTTGCCTTACTCTCCCTAAACTCTGTGTAAAATACAGTCAGAGTGTTCAGTGCCCTAAGTGTCTTGAGCTAGAATACACACAGTTCAGTTCAGAGCAAGACAAGATGAATGTTTGACTTTTAAAAATATTTAAATTGGATTTTTTAATTAAAAAAAGAAGAAGATTGTTGTGCTATACAGTATAAGACCCTTCTTTCTCGTCTGGGATTGTTTACAACTGCATTCTTGATTGTTTGAAGCAGAATTTAAACTGCAATTTGGAAGTTTAAACCCTTGGGCAGCATATCAGTCCACTATATGAGTAAGAATGATGCTGCAGTGTTTTCATAAAGAAAACAAAATTTGTTTATGAATGGGGGGTGCATCATCTGTAAGTTGTTATTCTGTAAGTGGATTTCTAATGCCAACACTGGCTGATAGCTTGGTGTGTTATGATCTTAATTGCTCCTAAAGGTATTTTAGGTGTTCTTAAGTTAACTTTTAAAGATATTTAACTTGTAAACATTTGAATTCTTAATGATTTTATTTATTTATTTTTCAGATTGGGACCAATATGGCTGAGTATCTTCGTCCATTGAATTCAAGCATCCATTGAAATTCTTTATGTTCTCATGCTTGGAGACTACCACTGCTTTCAAGCCTTTGCTATAATAAATGGCACAGCACATGAGCAAAGTACATTACTTGCTGCAGTGGACCCTTGCTTTAAAGCATTCTACATCTTTGGTGTGAACTACCCCAAGCAGTGGTCCCTGGTGTGGCAGTTTCTACAGACTGTGGTGTATGGACTTCCTGTGGAGGAGACACTGGCAGAGTTCTGCGAGCATTAATTTTGCTGACAAACAGTAATTTTTTAATACTGTGACCTCAACGCTTCTTTCTGTCGCCACAATGGAATGAACCGCCAACTTATCCAGCATATGTTTTACACAGCAGATGCCCTTCCAGCCTCAACCCGTCATCTTGATGCTCATGGATATAAATGTTTGTGCACGTTATGAAATGTTTTCATTTTTAAATGCATGTTTTCTTGGAAGTAAATTTGACTTCAATCAGTTTGATGCACTTTTATTCTAAATATTTTCTTCTACACTGCAGTTACATTGCAACTAATGTATTTTACAGATGACTCTTATATATCTCGGGATCTATAGATGTTTGCACATGATTGTTCAAGTAAAAGTTATGAAATGTTTTTCTATTTTAAATTTGTTTTCTTAAAGTCCATGTTTCTATCTACATGTTTCATCATTACTTCTACATCTGATTTTTCTTCTAAACTGCATTTACATTGCAATTGATTATCCTTACTGATGATTCATTTATGTCTCAAGATATATTTATGTTTACACATAATTGTTAAAGGGAAAGTTATAAAATGTTTTCTTTTTTTTGTATTTGTGTGGTAAATTTGTATTTTAAGTTATTGTACAAGTTATTTTAAGTTTCTGACTTCAGTGATTTAGATGCATTTTCATTATAGCTTCTGCATACTATTTTTTTTCTTTACTCTGCAATTACATTGCAATTGATTCTTGCTGATGATTTCTGATTTATGCATGATGTAAATATTATGAAAAGCTTTCATATTTCAAAAATGCATTTTTTTAAAGTTAATTTGTCTGACTTCAGTCTGATGCATTGTTACTGACTTTAGGCATGGTGTTACTGTGATACAGTTTGATAAATTGTCATAGAAATTGTCTTAATGCTGAGGTGGAGATGGGAAAAATGTCTTAAACTCATATGGACACATTTTTTATGTTTTGTCTTAAATAAAATTTAATTACTGAAGTATTTATTGCTGTGGAATTGTTTTTATTTTAGTGATTTTAATCACCAGTTTCTAGATTAAATTTCGGAACCCTTTTTGGGTTATATTCAACCCAGCAGATAGTAATTTTTAACTAATAGTTGGGTTAAAATCACAACCCAGCATGCTGGGTTAAACGTGTAACCCAAATTGTTGGGTTAACGTAACCCAGCACTGGGTACGTCCCTTTTTGACCCAGCGCTGGGTTGCCAAACCAACCCAAATTGGGTTGTTTTCAACCCTGCAGTTGTTAGAGTGTAGGCATAATATATTTTAAACTTTAAAAAACAAAAACCTTACCTTACCCATACCCCTGATTTCCAACTCTTACAGGAAATTTTGGCAATTTTTAGCCAATATTGAGTGTCAAAAGAGTTTTTAACTGAAAAAGTTGCATAACAGTGAAGAAGTAATCAGTAGCGAGTAATCATTTATTGGTACGTTGTGATACTTTAGTTTTACCACTAAAGTTGTTGTACCAGATTGATCAGGTAGCATTATTCCAAAGCCTTCTCGCTTTAAGAAACATGTTTCTATTACGCTGTCATATGGAGTGATTTCTAATGTAAGATATTTCCTTGTTCTTTTGAGCTCTTGCAATTTTTTGGACTCCCAGTATATCGAGGAACATGATGGGCTGAAGAGGTGGTCTTGCAGTCTCCAGTTCTGATGCAACCGGGTGACATACTACAACTCCAGCGGCTTTGATGTCTCCACTGCTCAAATAGTTTCAGTGTTTTGGATCATAACAGAGCTACCGTTTGTTAATATAAAGTGGTAAAGATCGCAAAAAAAAAAAAAAAATAGAGAGATGGGAAAACTGAGCAAAGAGGTGGGGAAGTTGAAAAAAGAGAGCAAATGCTATTCACTAAAATAAACTGAAAACAGAATGAATTAATCAAAGGCTGGATTTTGGCTTACTGATCAATGGCACTTGAGTAGATATATGTCTAAAAATATTTCTAAGTGAATGAGTACCCCTTCAAAATAAGCTGATTACTGGGTTCTTTAAGACTAATGTGTCTTAAAACTAGGTGGACCGCACAAATCAATAACCCAGAGATCCTTATCACATCCATCACCTTCTGTTTACTGCTGCAGAGGCCAGGAAACACAAACTACTGGGCTCCTTTAACTTTGATTTTAGTTGAAGGAGTAGCTTGAAAATTCAGATTTATTTACTTGCCATCGTGTTTTTCCAACACTGTGTGATTTATGTAGTACACAGACTTGAATATTTCAAACATGTCAAATCTTAGAGTAGTTTTAGATTGTGATAATGTTAAAGTTTGATACAGTAAGATAAATATATGTAGCTGCATTTCAATACTGCAGTCAAACAGAGTTAAACAGCTATTTTGTTGATTGGTCTGCTGGTTGGTTGGTTGGTTGGTTGGTTGATTGATCTTTTAGTCAGATGGCTGGTTGGTTGGTTGGATGGGTGGATGGTTAGTTGGATGGATGTTTGGTTGATTGGTCTGTCTGTCAGATGGTTAGATTGTTGTATGGTTGGTTGGTCAGTCGGATGGTGGGTTGGTTGGTCTGTTGGTCAGATGGTTGGTTGGTTGATTGGTCTGTTGGTCAAATTGTTGGATGGTTGGTTGGTTGATTAGTCTGTCTGTCAGATGGTTGGTTTATTGGATGGTTGGTTGATTGGTCACTCGGTAAGATAAATATATGTAAGATAAATATATGTTGCTGCATTTCAATACTGCAATCAAATAGAATTTAACACCTATTTTGTTGATTGGTCTGTTGGTTGGTTGGTCAGTCGAATGGTTGGTCAGATGATTGGTTTGTTGGTTAGTTGATTGGTCTGTTGGTCAGATGGTTGGCTGGTTAATTGGTCTGTTAGTCAAATGGTTGGTTTATTGGATGGTTGGGTGATTGGTTTGTCGGTCAGATGGTAGGTTGGTTGGTTTGTTGGTTGATTGGTCTGTCGTCAGATGGTTGGTTGGTTGGTTGGTTGGTTGAAATATGGAAAAGCCTTATGATCTTTCTTTAATGTTTTGGAAATGTATACATTTTTTTGAAGCTGTCTTCCTTGACAACACATTCTCACTCACCGCTTGTCACAAATTGACCCTTGGTCAGGTCTTTTCACTCTTTGACACATTGGGTAGCCCTCTGGTGTTTTACCAACGAGAAGATAAATATATGTAGTTGCATTTCAATACTGCAATCAAACAAAGTTAAATGATTATTTTGTTGATTGGTCAGTTGGTTGGTTGGTCAGTTGGATGGTCAGTGAGATGGATGGTTGGTTGATTGGTCTGTTGGTCAGATGGTTGCTTGTTTGGATGGTTGGTTGATTGCAGTGTCGGTCAGATGGATGCTTAGTTGAATGATTGGTTGCTTGGTCTGTCCATCAGATGGTTGGTTGATTGGTCTGTTGGTAAAATGGTTGGTTTGTTGATTGATGTATCGTTCAGATGGTTGGTTAGTTGGATGGTTGGTTGCTAGGTCTGTCCTTCAGATGGTTGGTTGATTGACTTATTTATTGATTGATTGATTGATTGATTGACTGATTGAGTTAAAAAAGCTATTTTGTTGATTAGTCGGTTGGTTGTTCAGTTGGATCGTCAGTCAGATGGTTGGTTGGTTGGTTGATTGGTCTGTTGGTCATATGGTTGGTTGTTCGAATGGTTGATTTATTGGTATGTCGGTCAGATGGTTGGTTAGTTGGATGGTTGGTTGCTCCGTCTGTCCATCAGATGGATGGTTGATGGATTTATTGATTGATTTATTGACTTATTGATTGAAATATGCAAAAGTCTTATGATCTTTCTTTAATGTTTTGGAAATGTATTAATTTGTAGAAGCTGTCTTCCTTGACAACACACTCTCACTCACCGCTTGTCACATATTGATGCTCGGTCAGGTCTTTTCACTGTTTGACACACTGGGTAGCCCTCTGGTGTTGATTGGATAGATGGTTGGTCTGTTGGTCAGATGATTGGTTGATTGATTGACTGATTGATTGAAATATGCAAAAGCTTTATGATCTTTCTTAAAAATTTTGGAAATTTATTTATTTTTAGAAACTGTTTCCCTTGACAACACCTCTTCACTCCACGCTTGTCACATATTGTCGCTCAGTCAAGTCTTTTCACTCTTTGGCACTCTGAGTATTCCTCTGCCCTTCTGATGTTTTGCCATGAGTGTGGTCCTCTGATGCTTTAGGTCATTTGCTTTATGAGTCCCATTGAATATTTTGCATGCTTTCAGAAATATATTGGAGCGCCTAACACCGCACCTAACCCTAAACCTACCCACCTCTGAACAATATAAATAAGCAGCAGGCAAATAAAAGTGGTGTCACATGTATTTATTCTAAAACAAAACTTTCATGTAAAAGTGGTTCAAACAACTCTTCTTTCATTCCAAGTGCTTTAAAGACATTTGATGCCTGTGAAGAAGAGTAATTTATGAGGTTTCAATCGCTGACAATGATCCAGTTCCCACTCGCTTACATCCTTTGATTCAAAAAGATTCTCCAGTTCATTAGTGTGACGTGATTGTTTACAAGATACAGAGGGAGCCAATAGCATTTGACAACCGTAGCTGATATAAGCCACTTTTTTTGAGACAAACACCCAAAGTGTAAAGCAAATGGAGATGATGATCATGTCAATTCATCCCAGAAATAATTTGTGGTGCCTCAATAAACTTGAATATTCATATTGTTTGGAAAAAAAAGTGAGACTGTAGTTGTAATTGCCTGCTAGATCCTGAGCTGAGTTACTTGCTCATAAATGTGTTCACAGTGTCATGTAAATAAGCTAGTTTTGACTGTTTACTTTAGAAGAACACACACTCATAGTGACAATAATATTACCCAATTTGTCATTTAATCACAACAATAAAATTTTCAATGACAAAAATACGTGTAAGTAAACACGTGTTTAGGTGGTACAATATTACTGGTTAATGCAATGTTGTTATTCATAAATTAAGAACCCATGTTATATGAATTATTAAAATATCCTACTGACAATAATGAGCCATACAATGTACATAATTTATGATCAAGAGCACACCTTCACCCAATTAATTATTTATTTGTTTCGGGTTATCATTTAGCATTTAGGTTATCAGATGCATGTCATATGCATGTGTACTATATACGCATATCCTTACAATTCAGAATCAAGTACTCCAGAGAGCTATGTGGTATGATATGATATATGATTTGATATGTGATATATGATGTATGACATGTCTTGAAATTCTCCATACACACAGTTCCTTACAACTGTATCCCAAATTCTGTCTGCATTTATATTCCACAGATGTGAAGCCCATGTTATATTCATGTTTATCGACTACCATAGCAACAATGATTTTAGACCATGATGTCTCATCACAACTGACATGACAAGAGTCCAACGGAGCTCCACAAGTTCACAAGTTCATCCATGAATTCTTCAGTAAACAACTGAGGGTTTTATATAAGTAAAGAGAGGGGCATGTAGACTACAACAGTGACAGGAGCAGGCCTGGTGCAAGACTGGATCTAAAACCTTCAGATCACACACAATTCATATCTGGCACATGTGCTGTGTGTGCAGTTCAGGTTGCAGACACTGTATGATGTGCCAGACAGGTAGTTGTCCATTGCTTTTTTTGAGTTTTGACAATTGTAGTTACTGGACAGACAGAAAAAGTTGGGGACAGAATAGAAAATGCAAATAAATTAAGAGAAAGTAGGAATATCTAAATTTACTTTGATTTGTATTTCATTGCAGACAATATAACACACCTCATGTTCCTCATGGTTTGTATTGCTGTTGTTTTTATCAACAACAACAACAACAACAACAACAACAACAAAAACAACAATAATAATAATAATAATAATAATAATAATAATAATAATAATAATAA
>CAIGQQ010002476.1:1275650-1289970 GCA_903798035.1 Danio albolineatus | reverse complement strand
AATAATAATAATAATAATAATAATAATAATAATAATAATAATAATAATAATAATAATAACTTTAAAACACTTATTGCATTTTTGTTGGAACAGTAAAGCCTTTACCACTTTGTAATGTTGCCCCATTCTCCCTGCAAACAAGTCAAAAGGTGGGTAACAGTATAGGATCTTCGTTGTCACTTCAAAATGCATCACATATTCTCTACTGGAGACAGGTCAGGACTGCAGGCAGGCCAGTCAAATATATGTATCTTCTTCCTCCGCAGCCTGGACTCTGTAATATGTGCAGAATGTGGTTTTGCATTGTCTTGTTGAAATATGCATGGGTGTCCCTGGAAAAGATGTCACCTTGAAGGCGGCCTATTGTGTTCCAAAATCTCTAATGGTTAAAGTTAAAGGTAAGTTAAAGTTACCTTTGCCCAGGACACTTGACAGTGAAAGACCCTGTTTTTTTTTTTTTTTTTGGACTTGTTGCTGTTAACTGTCACGATCACTAGCGATCTAACCACCATAGATCACTGGAAAACATTAACGTTCACATGAACTACAAATCTGCTGGTAAATGGACTACAGATCCAGTCATGCAACACACACATACACACCTGCTCCAAGTCACCATTTGATTACACCCCCACAGCTGATGCTGCTCTTGGACTGATTACTGCACTATAAAGTCAGCACACAAACACACAGTTGTGGCTGAGTCTTGTTTACTGTTTAGTGACATTACAGCGTGTTTCCTTTGCTTTGCCGCGTTTCCTCACCCCTGTTGTCAGTGTCACATCCCATGTAACAGTCTGGATGATCTTTTTCTTCTTTGGTCCGGAGCACACAGCATCCATTTCTGACCATAGTACATGTTTCCACTATGAGCTGGTCCATCCCAGATGCCTCCGAACCCAGAGAAGTTTACAGATTTTGTGGACACTGTTAACATTGGGCTTCCCTTTGGCCCAGTACAGTTTTGACTGACAATTTGGGATGTAACTACGTGTTGTGGTATTTGACAAAGGTTTGTCAAAGTAGTCCTGACCCCATGTGGTGATAATCGCTGATTGATGAATGACAATTCTTGATGCAGCGTCGCTTGAGGGATCAAAGATCATGGTTGTTCAGCTTAGGCTTGCTTCCTTGTCCTTAACGCACTGAAATTCCTCCAGTTTCCGTGAATCTTTTAATGAAGTTATGCACTGTTGAAGGTGAATATCCAAATGTCTTCCTATCTTTCTTAGAAGAACATTGTTTTTAATAATAATTTCTCACATATGTGTTGCCAAAGTGGTGATCATCAACCCATCTTTGCTCCTAAAGAACTAGATCTTTGTTGGACGGTGATTATTGTATCAAACCATTATTACAGTCATCTATTGACTTCACATGTGACTTGAAATCACATTATTTAACAAATTTACCTGATTCCTAGCCCTAAATTGCTTATGTCCCATTTTTTTTTAAAATGTGTTGGAGGTCTGAATGACAGGAAAGGATGTACATTTACAAATGAAATGACGTTGACCAGGCAAAACACTAAATATGTTGGGTCACACGTTTGTTGAATTTAAGTTAAATTGCAATTAATTCTCATTAGATTATAAGTGGACTGTTAGGTTCTTAGGTTGGGGTTATGGGTTGGGGTTTGGGTTAGGGTTAGTATAAGTTGACATGTACTTGCAAAGTTTCTTATTGTCAGTTAAATGTCTGTAAAAGTTCAGCATCAACAGATATTAAGAAGACAGTCTACTAATACTCAAATGGACCATTAATATAAAGTGTTACCATATATTGTGTTCATGTCTGCAATGAATTACAAGTGAAAGGGAATTTTTGAAATCACTACTTTTTATTTTTATTTTATTTATTTATTTATTTTTTTTTTTTTTGTGTGTGTGTGTTATCCAAACTGTCCAAATGTTATCTGATTTGGGATTGTATAATGTATCCTAGGTCTGCTGAACATAAATATTTGGGGGTGGGTGGTCGGGGGTAGTGGAGTGAATTTTGCTGTACATTCACACCAGTGCATTGATAACCAAAACTCAATTTACTCACATAACATGGTTTACTAATTTCGATTTAAATCGATAACCAGGCAATTGATGTTAACCGCATTTGCATAAAACTGCATTCAAAAATCTGGTTATTTCCTGGCGGACCTGTCAAAATGCAAACATCTCCAGTATACAATTCAAGCATGTGCACCCTAGACACTACTTTTTGTAGCCTGAATTTAATTAACCACATTACATTTTCCATTAAATAAACCAACTGTGTGTCAACCTAACCATGTTAAGAACTCAAATGAAAGATTGACAGCCGCATTCTGCTGGTTTGTGAACATGGCCCTATCCGTTTATATCAACAAACATGCCAGTTGCCAATCAAAGTTGTGCGAGGGTGGACCAAAACAAAAAAGAGCCTTCTTTGACGCATTAGAGGGTTTTGAAGGTGGAGAATTATGTATCTCTGCTGTGATCGCTGATTACATAAATGTAACCTGTGTCTTATTTGCACAGCCTCCTTAGCTTGATGTGAGGGGATTTGTTCTGAGGGACTGTGTGGAATAGAGATACCATTGTGTTTAAGCTTTCATCAAGAGGCTGGGGATGGGTTACAAGTGTCGAAAACAGAAAAAAGATTTCTTCCCTTCGGTGAATTCCGTGAAGATGCGATGCGCGCATACTGAAAATGTCACCTGTCAAACATCTACCTGCGCACTCCTTTGCTCCTTCGTCTCCATTTATGTGCAACAAACTAAACGTTCGACTCTTTTTCACCTGCTGCGGCAGTATGATGAATCATATAAGGCCTTAAGAAATCGTACATAACAGATTGGTAAATTAAAGAATGTAGGGGAAAGATGTTTTGATGAAGGCAAGTGCAGCTTTTTGTCTGTGGAGAGGGGATAAGGCTGTATGCATGAAACGAATTGTACAGTGAATGCAAAAGCGTATCACATCAGCATGACAGAGCACCCTCCCACATTGAGCTTCATCTGCAAGAAGATGCTTCACGTGGGTGAGAGAACTGGCAAGGGATGAAGCTACAGTGCTGCGGTGATGTTTAGTCAGGGAGGGAAATTAACATTGGAACTACAGTAATTCTAGAACTACTAGAATGGCCATAGTGGTCATGACAACAGTTCACTCTATATGGAAGTTTATCAGTAGTAAAATCATTTCGAAGAGTAATGTGCAAATCAGCAATGCAGTGTGTGTATGTATATATATATATATATATATATTTAATTTTTTCATGCATATGATCACACCGGTGTGAATAGAACGTAATCAACTGCTACAATTCAAATCTGACAAAGAAAGAGGTCAATGGCACTTGTCTTTACTCACAACTTGTCAGTGCAAAACTGGTGCCAGTGTCAGTTAAAGTGTTGGAGAGATGAAAGATTGTGTTTTCTTCGGGTGGTTTGTCAAGCACACTCAGCCATGTGTGAGGGACACTCATAATACGTTATATGGTGTGATGGGAGAGAGAAGAGAGAGTCCTGGTTTAGTTCACAGCGTGATCTAAGGGGGACTCCTCCATAAAGTGCCACCTTGTAGTGGTGGAGGAGTGTGTGCAATCCTAAGAGCTATGTTGTCAGGGACTAATGCCCCTGGTATTGTCTCCCAAGGCAAAAACGTCTTAGATGACAGGTCAAACCAAGTGCGGTTTAAAAACCCCTTATGAGCTTAATGACGTCAAGGACCATGACGTTGCCTGGTATGGCACAGCAGGGGCCCTACCCTGGAGCCAAGCCTGGGGTTTGGGCTCGTATGCGAGCGCCTGGTGGCCAGTTTTTGTTTCCTATGGAACATGGCTAGGGCTTAGCGCTTGATAATAAAATTAAACTACAACTACTGGAGTCCTTAGTTGGCCTCACAAGTAGCATAATCCCCTCACAGCAAGAAGGTCACTGGTTCGAGCCTGGGCTTGGCCAGTTGGCATTTCTGTGTGAAGTTTGCATGTTCGCCCTGTGTTGGCGTGGGTTTCTTCCAGGTGCTCCGGTTTCAAGTCCAAAGTCATGTGCTGTAAGTGAATTGGGTAGGCTAAATTGGCCCTAGTGTATACGTGTGAATTAGTGTGTATGGATGTTTTCTAATGATGGGTTGCAGCTGGAAGGGCATCCACTGCATAAAACATATGCTGGAAAAGTTGGTGGTTCATTCCACTGTGGCGACCCCGGATTAATAAAGGGACTAAGCCGACAAGAAAATGAATGAATAATAATAATAATATGTCACATCATAGAACATATTTAAGAAACAATTCAGCAAAAATGTTAACCAATATACAGTGAAATAAGTTTTATATTTTAGTTATATTTTCCCAAACATCATACTTCAAACTGCAATAAACACTATTTTGGTAACACTTTACAATAAGATGGTTAACATGAACAATGAGTTCACAAATCATTTATCACAGTATTTGTTCATGTTAGTTAATATTAGTCTATGAAAATACAGTTGTTTGTTCATGTTGACTCAAGGTGCATTAATGAATGTTAACACGCATGAATTTGGATGTTAACAATACATTAGTAAATGTCAAACTGTGATTAAAAAATGGTGTGCAATTAGTTCATGTTAGTAAATTTCTTGTTTTTCAAGAAAGCAAGTGTTACAAAAGTGTCTTATTTGCCAACTGCCCCATAACATAAGTGGAAAATGCCATATATTGCTCTGAAGACAAAGATGAATTTGCATTTTACATCCAAAAAAAACCCCAAAGTTTGATCCATTCAAATAATCATCTCTATGTGGTGTGCTTCAAAGCATCAAACAGCCTAAAGCTGACTCTTTTTTAAAGTAGACATTAGCCAGTGATATTCTAAAAGTGTATAATCCTGTCTGAGAAAAAACAAAAAAAACAAGAACTGTAACAAGAAAGAAACATAATTACGGCTTGTTTAAAGTTCCCCTGGCCCTATCCTCAAATAGCGTTCCAAACTTGTGACAACCAAACCGTTCGGAGCAGCTTCAAGACCAAACAGCACTCGGCGTAACTCCCACAAGCAATTCCCCATCAGGAGGTTTTGTTCGGAATCTCATTCAGCTGTACACAAAATCACACCTTTTCTGTCTTTGATTGGCTATTGTAAATAGGTAAACGACATTTAAAATAAACTCACATTCCGTTTCGCATAGTTTGTGTCCCTTTTTACATTTCTTTCATTCTCTGAGGAAGCAGTTGTTGCCAAGTGACTCAGACCGGGAGCGCGCAGTGAGGACAGAATGGGGACAAGCACTGCAAATAACAAACTACAAACACCTGCACTGACACAATGCGCCTCTCTCTCTCTCTCTCTCTCTCTCTACCCCGAGCGCCTGAAATGTTTCGACATGCACCTGACGGCACATGCTCCTATGAAGTGCCCATTCTCCAAATCCAACATCTTGAGCCGTCCCCCGGATGACGCACCTTTTAGCGGCCGCTACACATCGGCAAAGGTGGCGCGATAGCAGCGGGGATGGTGAAGAGAGTGGGATTTGCATATGAAACGGCAGGATGCAGATGATGGCTTCTGGGAGCCCAGACCGCGCTGCCAAAGGGGAGCAAAAGGAGGGGTTATTTGGGGGAGGGGGCGCCGAGCCGCATGCCAGGCGAGTTGGGTATTTACACTTCAAACAGCATCGTCTCAAAGAAGAGAGCGTGCGAGGAAGAAAAATAGAGCGAGAGAGATGGGTTGAAAGAGGGAGTTAGGGGAAAGCTTTTCTTTTGGATTGCGTTCAGCCAGTTGGTCTTAACAAAACACCCACTATGTGCAAAACTTTGCCTTTGTTTTACTTGGCAGTGGCGACAACTTTATTTTCCTCCTGTCGGCTGTCTCGGAGCTTGCAGTAGTTTGTCACCACTTGTTAGACTAAATACCTCCATTACGGTTGTCACCGCGGCTCTTTGAAACCGAAGAGGGGATAGACACGGTTGGCAGTGCACATGTCTTGACACTGTCTTTGATTGGCTGCGCGTGCATTAGATGCTCTTTTGTATGTGTATTGATCTGAAACGCATGTGCTGTTTAATCGGTACAGAATAAGGGATATGTTATGAATGCAGAGAATTGAATAATGCCTCCTATTCAAAATGATGTCTAACATAGATTGTATTACATGATAAAACAAGATATAATAATAATAATAATAATAATAATAATAATAATAATAATAATAATAATAATAACAATAATAATAATCAATATGTGTTATGTGAGTGGGTAGCATGGTGGCTTAGTGGTTAGCACTGTTGCCTCACAGCACAAAGGTCACTGGTTCGAGTCCCGGCTGGGTCAGTTGGCATTTCTGTGTGGAGTTTGCATGTTCTCCCTGTGTTTGCGTTGGTTTCCCCACAGTCCTAAGACATGTGCTATAGGTGAATTGAATGAACTAACTTGGCCATAGAGTATAAGTCTGTGTGTGAATGCGAGAGTGCATGGGTGTTTCCATCTGCTTGAAGAGCATCAGCTGCGTAAAACATATGCTAGAATAGTTGGCGGTTCATTCTGCTGTGGCAACCCCTATTAAATAAGGGACTACGCCGAAGGAAAATGAATAAATGAATGTTATGTGAGTGATTCACAGCCATATCACCCCTGCAGCCCAAGAGCGGTTACTCACTGAAGCTAAGCAGGGCTGAGCCTGGTCAGTACCTGGATGGTAGACCACATGGGAAAACCTAGGTTGCTGTTGGAAGTGGTGTTAGTGAGGCCAGCAGGGGGCGCTCAACCTGTGGTCTGTGTGAGTCCTAATACCCCAGTAAAAGTGAAGGGGACACTATACTGTCAGTGGGCGCCGTCTTTCGGATGAGACGTTAAACCGAGGTCCTGACTCTCTGTGGTCGTTAAAAATCCCATGGCACTTCTCGTAAAGAGTAGGGGTGTAACCTTGGTGTCCTGGCCAAAGTCCCTCAATCGGCCCTTACGATCATGGCCTTCCAATCATCCCCATCCACAGAATTGGCTCTATCACTGTCTCTCCGTTTCACCAATAGCTGGTGTGCGGTGAGTGTACTGGCGCCGTTGTACTGTTGGCTGCCATCGCATAATCCAAGTGGATGCTGCACACTGGTGGTGGTGTGGAGAGACCCCACTCATGATTGAGCGCTTTGGGTGTATGGCCATACACAATAAATGTGCTATATAAATACACATTACGTTAAAATACATTACATTACATTAAAAGTGAGATTATATACTTGTACAACACACCTCAGATTTTCTGTCTTGTTTATATTTCACTGTATCATGCATTACAGAGGCTGGGTGTGATGTGACATCACATATGTGACACTGGAGCACAAAAGCAGTCATAAGTGTCCATTATTTAGGAAGTTTAGAAATACATGTCACCTCATGCTCAATAAATAAGCTTTCCATTGGTGGATTTTAGGATAAAACAATTTTTTGGCTGAGATACGATATTTATTTGCTTCGGGTGCTCCGGTTTCCCCCACAAGTCCAAAGACATGCACTATAGGTGAATTGGGTGAGCTAAATTGGCCTTAGTGTGTGGATGTTTCCCAGTGATGGGTTGCTGCTGGAAGGGCATCCGCTGCGTAAAACACATGCTGGATAAATTGCTGGTTCATTCCGCTGTGGTGACCCCGGATTAATAAAGGGACTAATGAATGAATGAATGAATTAGTATATATAAATATTGTATAATAATTAAATAATAAATGTATAAGAGAGAGAGAGAGAGAGAGAGAGAGAGAGAGAGAGAGAGAGAGAGATAGCAGGGCCCTTAAAAGATTTAGAGAATTCTGAGAAAAAGAAACAGATCAAGAGTTACAACCTTTTCTGTGTGTTTTTCTTTGCTATTCTGTATGACCTAAAACCAAATCAGAGAACTTCAAACTAACCAATCAACAGTTTAGAGCTCCCCAATGTGTGACCACACAGCAGACCCTCAAAATACACACACATCTGCATTCAGGCCTGATCTTTATCAACACTTCTGTGCCTTTTAGAATTTGTATGGTAAAAAAGACTAGGTGTGCAACAAAAAAATACCTTCGATGATTTTGATCATTTCAAAGTGAATAGTTTTGACTTAAACATACAATTTTTGGCTTTTGCTGTATACAAACACATCCAACTAACCTCTTTCTTCTTCAGGGTTACATATAATAGTAAAAAAGTAATGTAAAATTTGCATATATCAATATTAAGTATATAAACACATATACAAGATTCAATCCAATAGTCTCTTTTACACAGTGATACCGGAAAAATATCCTGAAAAAAATTCTGGAATGACTACCATAGGCAAGGATGTTCCGGAAAACACATCTATTCCAAAATACCTATAAATTGTGACATCATTAACCAGAAATGGCGTCTAAACGGCTGCACTTGTATTTTTAAACATAGAAGAGGTCAGGCTTTGCTGATGGTTTCACTTTTATTTAAAGCTTTTGCATTAATGCAGCTGCTTTGTCCCAGAGACATCCAAAGGCAGAAGCGCGAGCCACAGCTAAACATTTACACATTTGACGACATTACAATGGATAAGTATTGTGAACAACTTTGATGTAAAGATATAGATGAACACTTTCGCATGTCGAGATGTACATTTGTTTGTGTGCTAGCACGTGCACAAGTACCATGCAGCTGAATACAGGGCTTGCAGGTAAACTAACGTCAGTTTATCATAAGCATATTATCGATAATTTATTTACACAGTTGGCATTAATTATGAACGTGAAAATGTTATCTGACTAACATCTAGCTGCTAAATGTGTCTGGAGAAGGATTTGAAGCCGTTTATTTTCATAAACAGTGTGGATGTGAATTTATCGGAGGAGACGTCTCACATCCACGCGTTCTAAACATGAACGCCAGCAATTTTGCTTCTGCGTTCACACTGAGCAAAATTCTGGGAAATTACCGGTAATGTTCCAACTTCTCTTTCGGTAAAATTGCCGGAAAGAATTTACCAGTATTTTCAATACTACAGTATTCACACATGAACTCTTTCCAGATAAATTGCAGTTGTATGTGTGAAAGGGGCTAACGCTTAAAAGCCATTGGATAAAAGTTACACATTGACACTTAATGAACTTCATTCATTCATTCATTTTCTTTTCAGCTTAGTCTCTTTATTAATCCGGGGTCGCCACAGCGGAATGAACCGCCAACTTATCCAGTATTTGTTTTACGCAGCAGATGCCCTTCCAGCCACAACCAATCTCTGGGAAATACCCATACACTCTCATTCACACACATACACTACGGACAATTTAGCTTACTCAACTCACCTATACTGCATATCTTTGGACTGTGGGGGAAACCGGAGCAACCGCAGGAAACCCACGCGAACATGGGGAGAACATACAAAGTCTACACAGAAATGCCAACTGACCCAGCCGAGGCTTGAACCAACCAACCTCTTGCTGTGAGGCTACAGCCCTACCTACTGCGCCACTGTGTCGCCCCTCACTTAATAAACTTCTTGAACCATTTTAAGATCCCTCACATATACAGTGGCAGCGCAGAACACTTTGACATTGCATAAAGGATGACGATATTCTAGAATCAATGTTAATCTGAGTCCTACATCCTATTTAATTGTTACAAATAACTGCAAGCGCTAGCCACGCTGGCTAATGCCTCACGTCCAGATCTACGCATGAATGGATTTCGGTGTGTGTTGGATTGGCAGACCTCTCTTAGGTAGTATTTGCCACCCGTTTAGTTCCTAAGCTGTGCTGATGAATGCGAAGCTCCTGGCGTTCTTCCCAGACTGTGAAAGTCAGGGTCATTTCCAGCCCATCGACGCCACGCATGGGCAGCTCTGCATCAGCAGCGAGGGGTCAGCTCCGACAGATGCTAAATGGAGAGCTGAGGAACAGAGTCACAAGGCCAGCAACAAAGAAAAATGCCACCAAATTCACCAGAGCCGGTCGAAGCTGTTAGCTTTTTTTATCAGATATGTAATTATTCTGCATGTGTCCTTGATTGTACGTGAGCTATAGCTTCACATGCTGGCTTTTCAATACCATCATACCGTATGATTATAGGGGAAAAAGGTTTTCATGATACCCTGATGGAGCAACAAATAAAAGTGATTTCTTTTGTTTATATACTGCATGAGGTGGCCTTTTGATAAGGCAAATTAATCAATTTTAGATAATTGTTGTATAGCATACTATTTAAGTAAATGCATGCTTTAAAACTTGTCAGACAAGATCTGTAGGCATTGGATGATTTCAACCGTTACAACCATTTTCAAGGTATATAACGTGGTTTGGAAAAGTCAAGGTTTGAAAACCGCCAAAATTTTCTGCTTTACCGTTCCTAATGTATGTGTAAGATTTTTTTTGTCTATTTTTTTTGTTTGTTTGTTTTTAGGACAACACTATGTCCAGCAGAAAATATATGCAAATATGTCGCTATTGAAAGAAATCTGTGGTATTGAAACTTATGAAGACAGCAGAAGTCAATGATTCATTTTCATTAATCAGCCTGACATGTTTACTGCTCGGAAATACTTTAAATATTTCTGAAAATAAAATATATTGTGTTCAAAAGAGGAAAAGGGTTTTGTATTTAGTCAGACATTTAAAAAGAATATATTTTAGAGCAGTAAACATAATACCGTCATACCGTGAAATTTTTATCCATGGTTATCATACCAGCAGAATCTTATACTGGCCCATGCCTGTTATAGAGAGAAGTATAAAATCAGATTTGCATGTAGATATTGGCATTGTACACTCACAGCCACTTTATTAGGTGCCCAACTGATCGTTGATGCAAATTTCAGCGTTTAGGCATAAACATGGTCAAGACGATCTGCTGCAGGTCAAAAATGGGAAGAAAGGTGATTTAAGTGACTTTGAACCTGGCATGGTTGTTGGTGCCAGGCAGGCTGGTTTGAGTATTTCAGAAACTGCTGATGCACTGGGATTTTCACGCACAACCATCTCTAGGGTTTGCAGAGAATGGTCTGAAAAAGAGAAACTATCCAGTGAGTAGCAGTTCTGTGGGCGCAAATTCCTTGTTGATGCCAGAGGTCAGAGGAGAATGGTCAGACTGGTTCGAGCTGATAGAAAGGCAACAGTAACTAAAATAACCACTCGGTACAACCGAGGTCTGCAGAAGAGCATCTCGGAACACACTACACATCGAACCTTGAGGTGAATGGGCTACAGCAGCAGAAGACCACAACTGGTGACACTCCTGTCAATTAAGAAAAGGAAATTGAGGCTACAATTCGCACAGGTTTACCAAAATTAGACAAGAGCGGAATTTTCTTATCCTATGAGAAGATGCTGCTTCTTAATTATTTTCTTAATTATTCATGAGACCACATGCTTTCCGAAGGCAAAGCAAACCTGCCAAACCGATCCATTGACTGGGTGAGATCGAGTCTGCACGGCACAGATTGTGTGTTTGTTTCCATGATCCACAGGGTTTGTTGCATGTTTTTTCCTGTGATTCTGTCAGGACCGACACAGCAAAGCTGTTGGTTTGAAGAAAGCCTTTTTTTCAGGAGAGCTTTACGAGTATTGGAGCATGGCGGCCATTGAGACACATCACCTACATCCGTGCTGCTATGTTTGCACATGTTTAAAATCCTCCAGATTACCGACAGGGTTAATGGTTGGAATTGACAGGGCAAGAGACTGCACTGCTATCCACTGTTTCTGCATTCATACCCAGGGACTGGGGAGGAGAGAAGTCCTCCTCATTTGTAATGTTTATGTAAACATGATTATCTTTATAATGATATAACAAACTGTGGATATATGTATATGTAATTACAAATAACAAATGTATCAGGACAATAAATTAATTACTGTTTATTTCTTGGCATTTTAACTTTGTAAACTGTAAAATCATGGCTCTCCTCATGGTTTGTGTCTTATTTTATGAGCCAACTGTTCGCTGCTTCACTCGTTTTCCCCTGTACTGCCCGCCAGGCCCCACACCCATCTTGGAGAATTTTTGGAAAATTTTCTGAGGTAGACTTGACCAGAAAGAGAGAGAGAGAGAGAGAGAGAGAGAGAGAGGGAGAGAGAGAGAGAGAGTATGTAATGTAAATGCAAAAAAACACCAGCAAATTTAAAAAAAGATCCGTTTACCAGCACGCGTGCTTCAAATCCTCACAACGCATTTTCCCACAACGCAAACAAATTAATAAAATGCGTTGCATTTTCTAGCAAGCAAAAAAAAAACTCTGCATAGGACTGGAACTCTTTTCTACAGATGGACAGAAACAGGTTAACAAACAAAGGAATAATTGAATAAGTACATGACTGTGTATGATTTATGTGTATGAAACCAAGTGGCGCAGCTGTAAATGTTTCATTCCGATGACAGCGCGTTGCTTAGCGGATGACAAGCAGTTATCGATTTTCATGTTTGCCACTGAAGTATTTATGCCTCTTGTATTCTCCAGTTAATGGAAATCGCCTGACGCCTCTAGTCCTTGGAGATACCACAGAAAGGAGAGGGGTGACAGTTGGGGTCTACAAGCCAGGGACAATTTGACCCTTACTGTGTAGAAAGAAAGAAATGAAGGCTATTGGCTTTGGTGTGTAGAAGCACAATAGAGGACTGAGCCATTGTTAGGGTCTTAGGCCCAATTTACACTAATACATTTCGGTTTTAAAACGCAGTTTTGCCATGGTTTCCCCTTCCGTTTAATCCTTGAGTTTTAGAGCCCCAAAAGCGAAGCATTTTGGAAATGCTGAAGAGGCCGTTTTGGTTTTAAAATGCTGCTGCTCCGTGTCAGTGTGAATAGGGTGAAACGCTATCTCATGGCAATTCATAACCTTGATGTCTAATTTGTATTTATTCGCACAATTCTGATTCGTACAATTTAGTACGATTTGCTCATCACCCAATGACAGTTGGTTTTAGGGGTGGGGTTGGGTGCCATACCTCCTTTCCAAAATTGTACATTTTCATACGACTGAACTCGAACAAATTTTAGCCACTAAACTGACAAAACGTAAAATACTTACGTTTTCTCGTGAGATCAGGCTGCTCCTCGCTATCGCCACTGGCTCCTATTAAAAATGTATGACTTCCGGCTACTTTGACGCTCTCGCTGCCTTCGGTGTGAGTGTACAGTCAAACTGAGGACTCGAAAGATGAACGGATCAATACGGGGACTTAGTCCTTGTTTGTGATGACTGCTACACAAGTAGTGAGAAGTGAACTGGGGGGTAATGCATCGTTTCAGCAATGAAGAGTTCTGGCAATGGTGCTGGTGCTGGTGGAACGTTGACTGGTTGGTGAACCTCCATTTTTTTGTTGTAAAACTGGCCTCCAAACTCAACCTTACAAACTTCTAAGAGGCAGGAAGAAAGAGATGGCATTGAAAGTAAAAGCCTGAAGGAAGGTTGTAATACTTTTGTTGCAACAAACTTGTGATCCACTGATTTCTCCTTGATAGAGCGCATTGTAGCAGTCTGTTACCTCATAAACACAACTTTTGTTTCCAGGAGGACTGATAAAAACTTGTGTACCTTGACTTCCAGATGCTGCAAAGCAGTTGGGAGGGAATCTGCTCAAGTTTATTTGTACAGCAATTTCACAATACATTGTGCTTTACAGGGTTGCAGTTTTAGGAAGTATGGTGTTATCAGTGAGAGATGAATGTATAAGGGTAATACAGTATCTATGATATGCTGCTATAATATAATACATGCTGTTGGGTTTATTGATGGTATTTGATTAATGATATTTATTTGGGGTGATAATGTTAATCAATCAATCAATCAATCAATCAATCAATCAATCAATCAATCAATCAATCAATCAATCAATCAATCAATCAATCCATCAATTAACCAATCAACCCATAAATTAACCAATCAATCCATCAGTCCAACAATCAAACGATCAATCCATCCATCCATCCATCAATCAATCAAACAAGAATCCATTATTTCATCAATCCATCTATCAATAAATCAATCAATCAATTAATTATTAATTATTTTTTTTCTACCATGAATGAATGAACCATGAGTGTAGAATGAACTTCTCCAGCATGTGCAACCCATCACTGGAAAACATCCATACACACTCATTCACAAACATACACTATAGACAATTTAGCTTACCTAATTCAACTATACCACATGTCTTTGGACGGTGGGGGAAGCCGGAGCACCTGGAGGAAACCCATATGAACACGAGGAGAACATGCAAACACCACACTGAAATTCCAACTTGCCCAGCTGAGGAACCAGCGACCTTCTTGCTCTGAGGCGATCGTGCTACCCACTGTGCCTCTGTGACGCCCATCAATTGACGATCGATCAATCAATCAATCAATCAATCAATCAATCAATCAATCAATCAATC
>CAIGQQ010002476.1:1239929-1250650 GCA_903798035.1 Danio albolineatus | reverse complement strand
TATATATATATTCTATAGCCTTACCCTACCCCTAAACCCAAGACTCACATGAAACATGGTAAAATGTCAATGTAGCAGCGTGCATGTGAGCTTGTGATTCTGATTTCTGTTTTCCAATCTGTCTCAAGCAAGGATCAAAGTTTATCCTTTTTTTTTAATTACTTTTTTAATATGATTTTTTCAATCAGTGTTCAATCTTGAAATGATTTGGCCTAATGAATAAAGTTAAGACATGGCTTAATATAAGAATGTTCAGTGTGTTCGCCTGTCTCTTTGTAACTCTATTTTCAGGAGCCACCAAACCAGAGGTCATGGAGATCTGGAGTGGAACTGAAAGGCTTGATGATTGAAAACAAATGTTTTCCTATTGGCATTGTAATGTGTTAAAACTGTCTAAAGCGATTTTGATATTATTATTGTTGTGTTAATTCTGTTTAAATTAAAGTAATTTTCCTTTTTTATTCAAAATAGACTTTGTGTAGTGAGAATATAATAGCCTGAATGTAGATTATATCGTTTTTTTTTATTTTTTTTATCAGTTTTGATTAAGATGGCTGAGCATACACTCAGCCTTGGGTAAGAAACAGATTGTACTTTGGATGTGTCTGTGTGTTCTTTTCGATTGTGTATTCTTTAACAGGTCTGGGGTCAGCTCTACACAGTGGATGTCTGAAGTTTGTATGCTTGAGATATCATTCAAAGTTGTACGCACGCACCAACGTGGCAATTTTCTAAGTCTATCTGTGTTCTAATCAATCAGGGGTGCATTTCCCAAAAAACAACATACAGTAACTCGCGACTGAACTATCATAGTACAATGCATCATTTGGGAAAAGAACGATGTAGTAACGAGTGTTTCCCAAAACCCCTAGTTTATCTGTCGCAGATCCAAGTTTAGATGTTCTAAATGAATAGGGCATATGGTTGATAACAGGGAATAGAACACAGCCAGGAACTATGTTTCTAACTACAGCTCCAGAGGTGTAGTTGCAAGTGCACAAGTTTGCGATGCAGTTTGCGAATGTTCATTGGAACAACGAATTTGGGAAACGTCAAATCAATGAACTACGTTTGTAACGACGGAACTTGCGACCTTAGTTGGCTAACGATGGTTTTCGGAAACGCACCCTTGGTTATGACACCTATATATATGACACAGTTAATGACATTATGTATGTCTATAATAGGGTATATGTCGGATCCCTGGGTAGAACACTTCCGCTTATCGCCATTTCATATGCGCCATTGGTTTGTCATTGAAAGTAGTAAGTAGTAAGTAGTGAACATCTGTGATACTTAACTTTGGTATTTCCTGGAGGCTTCTTGTATAAAACAACGCCATATTAGCGGAGAACTGAAAAACTGGAAGTGTTCTAGCTAGGTTGACTGGAACGCGAAAGTTGTGCATATACCCTACTATATAACGTATAAAACACTACTTACTACTTTCAATAACAAACCAATGGCGCATATGAAATAGCGATGAGAGGAAGTGTTCTACTCAGGGATCCGGTTTGTGACGTTCAACATATACCCTATTGTTGTTGATTTGTGATTGTAAGCAGAGCAACCTAGGAACTCATTGCAAGTGTTGAAGCTGGCTTCTGCTGATGAAACTGCAAACTATCTTCCGTAAACTTTCTTTGTAATTTAATCTCTGACTCCGGCTCTTCTTCATCTGACAGACTGGTCATTCTTTGGGTTCACACTGTAAATTACCCCTACAACCTTTAATAAAGTGTTTAATACAATGCTGTGCCTCCATAAACCACATTAACAAGTACACACACACATACAATTGGGTAAAAAAACATAGAAATAACACTGGATAAATAGTTCACCAACTTTTTAACCGAACGGTTGGGGGTACCCATATTTGATTCATCATTGGGTTAAAACATCCCAAATATTTTTAGAGTGTAAAGTATCAGAGACAGCAGTGGTCTAATAGTCTTAAAAACCAGCGAAGTGTTTTGACGATCGCCTGAAAATGTGTGCTCTTTCCACATTTATGATCTTTGACAGATCCTCTTTCAGTGTTTCAGTAACTCCTTCTCAAACTGCTGGGTTGTTTGTCTCCTCGCTGCAGGAACGGCTAATGAACGCAAAGCTAATCTCGTGACACAACATTCATTTCGCTGGCTAGCGGTGAACAGCAGTCTGTCTCAGCCAGTGATGTGTGCTGTCTTTTCTAGAGCGCGTAATCCCTCAGGCGGAAGGAGCCTTCGGGGTATTTGAATGTTTTAATTTCCATATATATTTAATTTTGCAGTCTGACACACTTTTTTACTTTCTCAGTTCTGTGACTCACCAATAAGCATTTCACTAAGAAATTCCAAATATAAGATGGTGGCCAGTGATGTAAAGTAACTAATTAAAAATACTCAAACTCTCAGGAATTGTAATTTACTGAGTAATTTTAAAAATGTGGACTTTTACTTTCCCTTGAGTACATTTTTTGTGCAGTATCTGTACTTTTACTACACTACTTTCCTTCAACCTTCAGTCACTACGTTATTTTCTTTCTTGTCTATGGTCATTGTCTAAAGTATAAGAATCAGTCCTGTGATTCCAGTCCGGTTTCCCCCACAAGTCCAAAGACATGTGCTATTGGTGAATTGGGTAGGCTAAATTGTCCGTGGTGTATGAGTGTGAATGTGTGTGTGTGTGGATGTTTCCCAGAGATGGGTTGCGGCTGGAAGGGCATTCCCCGGCGTGAAAAATATGCTGGATAAGTTGGCGGTTGATTCCGCTGCGGCGACCCCGGATTAATAAAGGGACTATGACGACAAGAAAATGAATGAATGAAATGAAGAAAGAATTCAAGGAAGGACTGAACAAACTAAGGAAGGAAAGAAAAAACGAACGAACGAAGGAACAAAGGACCTGTTAAAGGAAGAAACAAAAATATGAAAGAAAAAAATTAGCGAACAAATGAAGGGAGGAAAGAAGGAAGGACCAAACAAATGAGGGAAGAATTCAAGGAAGGACTAAACAAACTAAGGAAGGAAGGAACAAACGAATGAACAAAGGACCTAATGAGGGAAGGAACAAAGATATGAAAGAAAAAAATGAGCAAACAAATGAAGGGAGGAAAGAAGGAAGGACCAAGTGAATGAGGGAAGAATTCAAGGAAGGACTGAACAAACTAAGGAAAGAAGGAAGGAAGGAACGAACAAACGAATTAATGAACATAAGGACCTAATGTAGGAAGGAACAAAAATATGAACGAACGAACGAGAGAACGAAGGAAGGAGGGAACAAACGAATAAATGAAGGAGAGAACAAACAAATAATTGAAGGAACGTTGGAAGGAATTAAAGAAAATAGGAAGAATACACCACATGTGCAGGCATGTGTAAATGTAACATTCTGTAAACGCATCAACTTTTCTACAGCGTAATACTCACTACTCACTACTCTTGAGTACTTTTAAAAGGTCTTACTTTGAGTAATATTTACTACAGATATTTTAACTCTACTTGCACTACATTTTTGGGCAAGTAATTGAACTTTTACTCTTTCCACCACTACTGGTGACACAAAAGTTAACCTGTGGCCGTACAAGAACTACATGATCTAGTTTTATATATACGCCACGGTGGCCGAGTGGTTAGCAAATCGCCTCACAGCAAGAAGGTCGCTGGTTCGATCCCCGGCTGGGCCAGTTGGCATTTCTGTGTGGAGTTTGCATGTTCTCCCCGTGGTTGCGTGGGTTTCCTCCGGGTGCTCCGGTTTCCCCCACAGTCCAAAGACATGCGGTACAGGTGAATTGGGTAAGCTAAATTGTCCATAGTGTATGTGTGTAAATGAGAATGTATGGATGTGTTTCCCAGAGATGGGTTGTGGCTGGAAGGGCATCCGCTACGTAAAACAAATGCCGGATAAGTTGGCGGTTCATTCCACTGTGGCGACCCCGGGATAATAAAGGGACTAAGCCGAAAAGAAAATGAATGAATGAATGTATTCAGTCATTCGTTTGTTCGTTCGTTCATTCGTTTGTTCATTTATTCATTTTGTGATTTATGTTTTTACTTTTTTCCCTATTTATTTACGCATTTGAATTGCATTATGGGACCCTGATCTTTCTTCCAACAACCTTTAGCCTTGAAAATGGTCAAAAAATTGACTTCTCTTAACAATTTTAATAGTTAAAAATTATATATAGTCTGGGATGGTGTTGTATATTATCCAAAACCTTTTAATAAACTGCCAGTACACTGTCTGTATAGAAGTAATGGTTTTTGAAGGTCGATCTGCAGGAATGAGAACATTCGTCATACAAGAAAAAAAGCTTAAATAAAATGAATCACTGATGTTTAACATTAAAGCAAATCTTTATGTCTGTGCTTTGATACTGTATGAATACTGCCCGTTACAACGCGTTTTCTTTGGCTTGCCTTTGCTGTGTTTTGATCCTCGCCTTGTTTTCTTATTTTACTCCTGTCTGCTGCCTGCCTTGTGACCATCTGCTTGTTATTTTTACCACGACTCTGGATTGCCCTTATACATCTGTTTGCTCCTGTGTCGATCATTGCTTGCCTGACCATTCCATTAAATAAAACCCTGCGTTCGGATCCTCACCTCCGTTGTCAGTGTCACTCCCACGTTACAGGTGCACTCTCAGAAATAAAGGTACACGAGCTGTCACTGGGGTGGTACCTTTTCAAAAGGCACACATTTGTACCTAAAGGCTCCATATTAATACCTCAAGGGTACATATTAGTACCTAAAAAAGTACAAAAGTGTTCCTCTTAATATTTTTAAGTACTAATGTATACTTTTGAGGTACCAATATGGATCCTTTAAGTACAAATGTGTACCTTTTGAAAAGGTACCACCTCAGTGACAGCTCACGTACCTATATTTCTGACAATGTGGACTCGACCCCAACACTAGCAATAAGTTGACACATGATGACGATGAACATCCCATATATGTAATTCACAACAGCAAAAATATGGTGAATCACACATGTGAGTCACAAAATATGGAAACTGTTAACTAACAAATATTTTGTTACAGTGTATGACTTGATGTGTTGTGCTACGAACCAAAACTGCATCCAAAATACCTTAATATTATTGTATTTTGCAAGAAATTCTCTTAAATATATTGTACAGAATGTTGTTACAGTATGAGACATCACATTTTCAATTCAGATATCCTATTTCACTATGTTTTCAGCTTAATTTTTATTTTTGGTGTTTTTCTCTTTCAGCCAAAAAGTGACACTGCGTTTTCATTCATTTAGTTTTTTACCTTTTGAAATGTCGAGCCCTATTTGTATTCCTTATTTTGTAAAATGATATACTATAGTTTGAGAGTAGACACCGAGGTCTATCCTATTTCACAAAGGTCTGTTCACTTTAAAACTTCTGGCCTCAATGCTGGCCTAAAAATAATATAAAAAAAAGTTAAAGGAAAATACAATAGCAAGTTCTTGGTAAACAACCCATACATTTCCTATGTATACAGAAACTCATGGAGAAATAAACTGCTGATAAAAGTAATTGGCTCATTATCAAAATAAAAAAAAATGTATTACAGCATATTGTTGTGTGAAGTAATTGCCTGAAAAACATCCTCAGTGTGAAGAATGGCCTGGCCGTTTTTCGCTATGAGAATTTACATCGTTGACTGGACAAGAGGTGACCTCAGGGGAGGGTACAATTGCGTAAGGATATGTGGGTTGGTTGGCTGATCAAAAATAATGACCTCAAGAGGAACTCTATAATGAGTCAGAGCAGTTTTTCCTCTATCGGAACATGCCACGCATGGCTGAACACATTCATATGCAGCCCAGTCGTGTAAAACAGAGTTCCTCAGCAGAGGCACATCCAGCAAACAAGAACTTGCTGGAGATTAGAATCTCAAGGACACAGAAAAACAAATATAAATGGTGTTAGTCTCAAAGGAAGAACAGGCTAAAAATCCAATTACAATTATTAATTGTCAGTTTTATATTGTAGAATTAAGCTGCACATTATATCATTTCAGCATCGCAATGTGATTATTTGATTAATCACATTGTAAGTATACACAATGTTAAGCCTGGAGTATAATTGATCATTTTGCATGTGTTTTTGAGGCCTGTAGCATTTGTTCCATTTGAAACTTTAATAACAATTAAGTTTATTAATGTATTAATAAAATGAAGGCTATGCAGTGTTATTTTAAATTTAATTATTCAATGGTATAATTGAATACTGTTAGACCCTTTGTAAAACAATAAACACTGTTTATTTGATTTGTATCTTTTTCTTTACTGTGTTTATCTGTGATTGTAGATTGTTATTATATATTATGCAGATGCCCCTACAGAATCATCCCCATCAGTGTAATAAATTGTATTCATATTGCAAAGTAAATCGCAGAATAACAAACATTGCAATGTTACATTTTTCCAATATTGTGCATTCTTATTGTAGAAGATTAAAAAGACCATAGCAATGATAATGTGTATCAATTGATTAGTACATGAATATTAATCTAAAGATATGACAAGATTACATTTAACCCAGGCTCTTTCTAAAAACGTAGGCCTGTATGCACTTTTGGAGGGAGCCAATTACACCAAATATGGTTGTTTTTTGTTTTGCGAGTCCGCCAGAGGCCGCTGTGTATTCTTTTTGAGATCTCAAATTTCTCTCGCGAGTATCATTCACACCTGCTCTTTTCGCATAAATCCACCAGAGGGTGCTGTCGACTGACTGACAGACCAATCGACTGACCCACCCTCCTCCTTCTCTAAACCCAACCAATAGTGTTTTCAAAAGCACAGACTGACCTGCCCACCCACTTCCCTAAACAATACCGGCTGTTTTCAAAAGCAATCCAGAAAAAGAAAAAAACCCTTGTTTGATTTTTGCCACGTTTTTAGATTTTACTGCATTCTGACCTTGTTATTTACTTGTTTATTATTTTTTTGTTTTTGCCTTTTGTTTTTGTTTTACCTGTTTTCTTTAACTGTTCTTCACTAGACTCGAACACGTTGTTGCGGTCAACTCTGTCCTGCGGTCAAACTGGTAACAGCGAGAAAGCTGTTTGAAAAGCAATGACATGAAAAGCAATGACGTCACACCACCTTGTAGTGGTCATTTTAAAGACGAATTGCAGCCATGCGTACTTCTGGCTACATAATTCACAATCTCCAAAAATATATGCAGGGCTACATTTTCAGAATGAGTCTATGTTGATTACATCTAAATATACATATACATTTTCATTTGTGTCTTTGAACTGACGGTAAAGGTTTATCATAGTTGTAGCTGAACATATAATAAATCATTAAAACTATAATAGTAAATTCCAAGAATCTACATAAATGGCTTCCGTATTGCACAAATACTTATAATTGCAATATATGTATTTATATAAAACATTAAAACAATGTAAAAAATGCAGACCAACAAGAGCAGTGGCCGACCCAGTACCCAGAACTCAACCCAATAGAAATCTTGTAGGCTGACATCCATCCATTTATCCATCTAAGCATCCATCCATCCATCCATCCTTCCATCCATCCATCCATCCCAATACAATCCATCCATCCATCCATCCCTATACAATCAAATCCATCCCATCAATCCATTCAATTTCATTTGGATCACAACAGTTTGTAACAACAACAGGGCAGAGATGATTGCTTTAACTTTGAAATATCCTTCAGAGGGATAAGGGCATAGCGATGAGACCTTCCTAATGGTACTCTTTTCAGTTCAGCACCAAACAACATCCCTGCACAAAGATTCAATGTCCATCAAAGAGACCATTTTTAGAGCTTCAGTTTTATTCAACACTTCAATACATCGGCCATGTTTCTTTTCAGCGATGATGATAGATGATGTTCAGTATACCATTTGGAACACACGGAGAGTCTACAGTTAATGCCTCACAAATAATCCAGTCAGGGCAAATCATGAAGACATGCTAGGTTATTTACTAATAGTCTTAGGATTTATTATTGTAAATGATAATAATACTCATGTCAGGACTGTCAATTGTTTGTAAAGTTAGTCTGTAGTAGAATATAACATGCTTAAATGTGGACATGTCTGAACTGGAGTAGAATTCTAAAAGTTGGCATGTCCCCAAACCCCTGCCTATAACTCTACCACTCATTGGGGGATGATTAATCATAACAGTATTTAGAAATTGAGTAAAATATTAAATTAAAAATAACATAATGTTAAAATAAGACATTGATGTCTCACTGCTTTAGATATAAAACTAGACATGTTCTGTTTAAAGTGCCTTCTGTTTTTTTTACCATTTGTACACTTCAATTATCATTAATTAGCAGCTTTGAGTAAATGACAAGGATTTTATTATTATCATTCTTTTGTAACACTTTAGTTTAAGTAGTAATTCACACCACTTGCTACTGGCTTATTACTTGCCTATTATACAGATCATAGCTGTCTATTAGCACTTATGATCTAACTTTACATGCCTAAACCAATACCTACTTCTTATCGATTATTAACCTCAAAACATATGTATGGAATTCTAAGCTATAACTCCGTAATTTACTGTATGTAATTCTGAGTGTGCCTTAATTGATTGATTGATTGATTGATTGATTGATTGATTGATGATTTGTTTAATTATTTGTTTGTTTGTATTTTATTTATTTATTTATTTATTTATTTATTTATTTATTTATTTATTTATTTATTTATTTATTTATTTATTTATAAATTAATAAATGGATTTATGTATTTATTTATTTGTTTGTTTGTTTGTTAATTATGTGTGTATGTATGTATTTATTTATTTATTTATTTGTTGTTTGTTTGTTTATTTGTGTATTTATTTATTTGTAAATAATTGATGAATTAATATATTTATTTATTTTATGCGTTCGTTCGTTCGTTCGTTCGTTCGTTCATTTATTTATTTATTTGACTGATTGATTGATTGATTGATTGATTGATGATTTGTTTGTTTGTTTGTTTGTTTATTTGTATTTATTTATTTATTTATTTATTTATTTATTTATTTATTTATTTATAAATTAATAAATGGATTTATCATTCATTCATTTTCTTTTCGGCTTAGTCCCTTTATTAATCCGGGGTCGCCACAGCGGAATGAACCGCCAACTTATCCAGCATTTGTTTTACGCAGCGGATGCCCTTCCAACCACAACCCATCTCTGGGAAACACATTCATACATTCTCATTCACACACATACACTATGGACAATTTAGCTTACCCAATTCACCTGTACCGCATGTCTTTGGACTGTGGGGGAAACCGGAGCACCCGGAGGAAACCCACGCAAGGAGGAACATGCAAACTCCACACAGAAATGCCAACTGGCCCAACCGTGACCTGCCCCAACCGGGGATCGAACCAGCGACCTTCTTGCTGTGAGGCGAACGTGCTACTCACGTGCCACCGTGGCGCCATGGATTTATGTATTTATTTATTTATTTATTTGTTTGTTTGTTTGTTAATTATGTGTGTATGTATGTATTTATTTATTTATTTATTTGTTGTTTGTTTGTTTATTTGTGTATTTATTTATTTGTAAATAATTGATGAATTAATATATTTATTTATTTCATGCGTTCGTTCGTTCGTTCGTTCGTTCGTTCGTTCGTTCGTTCGTTCATGTTTTTATTTATTTGACTGATTGATTGATTGATTGATGATTTGTTTGTTTGTTTGTTTGTTTGTTTGTTTGTTTGTATTTATTTATTTATTTAGTTAGTTAGTTAGTTAGTTAGTTAGTTAGTTAGTTAGTTAGTTAGTTAGTTATTCAGTTGTTTATTTTAAGGTTAAGTATTCTTTTGCTAGACAGCTTTTCAGTTGTGTTTGAAATTGCCTCACTATGACTGAATGTGCCATATTATAATAAAGTAGATCTCTGGAAAGTCTTTTTACTGTATGTCTAAATTGATCTTGACTGCTGTACCGTGTGACATCCGTGATAACAGAAATCTCAAACTGTGATACAGACCATAGCCGCTCATATAGTCTGTCGAGCAACAAAGGGAAATAATCCATATAAACTGTACACCACACATCCAATAAATGCAGTGTGCAATTTTCAAACATCTCTGTTCGATTTCTTAAAAGTGAAGTTTACAAAATAGATAGCCCATCTAATGCCAATAGCATCCACAAAGAAAAGTTTTGAGTGGAGAATAAAGGATTCATTCTGTGGTGAATTGCAGAGAGAAATAGAATAAAGACACAATGGAAACAATGTAATAATGCACTGCCAGGATTCAATAGTTAATCTTTAACCTGTGGAAAAAGCACCCACGTTTCAAAAGGCCTCAGCAGGGCAGAATCGTGTGTATCAGAATCACAAGGTTCAACAATTGAGAAACATCAAGCTGCTTTGAATATGAGAACGCTGCCGTTGGCGAACTTACCCAATGACGTGCGGGTGCTCGGTGGTGAGAAGAGCAAGCGGTGGCTTGTCCCTCTCGATGAGCCAAACTGTGTATCGTCCACTCTGCCTCGGGTGCAAAAACACAGTGATATCCAGGCCACAGGGACGATGTGCGGTGCGGAACCAAGGGCTCAGGACCCATGGCCCTGTCAGAGCAGAGCTATTCACTGTGAGAAACCGCCCTGGAGAAACAAAGAAAACCAAAACATAAATATATATATAGTTTGGGTGACTTTTTGATGGGTTATGAATCAAACTGAAGGCAATGTTTTTTTTTTTTTTTTTTTTTTTTTTTTTTTTTTTTTTTTTT
>CAIGQQ010002476.1:1196092-1216092 GCA_903798035.1 Danio albolineatus | reverse complement strand
TTATTTTCATCAGAAATGACACAGGCTTCTCCCTAAAGATAATTAAACATTTATTTATTTGTTTGTTTGTTCGTTCATTTATTTATTTTCATTGTAAATGACACAAGCTTTTCCCAAAAGATAATATAAAATGTATTTGTTTGTTTGTTCATTTGTTTGTTTGTTTGTTTGTTCGTTCATTTATTTAGTTTCCCTCTTTTATTTACGTTATTTACATTTGAAAAAAAAGCAGCATGTCCAAAATTATTCATTAAGAGGTTAATAAATGATTTCTGATTTAAATTTGAGAGGTGAAATTATTGATGTTAAAGTGTATCCGATACTAAATAAAATAATAAATATTATGTATATATTATTTATTTTTATACAAATGATTGTTTTGTAGCTTTTTATCCATCTTTTTATCCATTTATGAATGCCATTTTTAATATAATCTCAACCAATGCTTAACTAAGGTTGACTGTAAATAAAGAGATTGTTAGCGTAAATCTCTCTCTTTCACTCTCCCTCTTTCTGTCTCACACACAAAAACACACTTTTTTTACTTCCCCCACTGGTCTGACTGATTGGTACAGCCCAAAACATGACAACAATTGATCATTTTCAGAAGCAAAAACTAGCTTTGTTCAGTTCGGTGGCATTGTTTACAGTCCATGCCTCCAATATGGCCGACTGGTGGCGAACGCATGATGAAAACACTCGATTTCAATTAAATGGACTTTGGGAGCTGGCTAGTATTTTTTGTAACATCTATACCTCACTTTGTTCTTCTCTGTGTTCCTTTTTTGTGGCATCATAGAGCTGAGTGGAGATCAAAGTTATCTGTGTCAGTTGAGGAAACGTCAAAACAAAGAAAAGAAAGAATGAATCAAACAAGCAGGTGCTCGTGCTGCTGTGAGAGAGCGCCGTGTTGTCTTATTAGCCTAATGAGCGTTGCCAGATGCGATGCTTTTTCTCCGCTCGTGCTCATTTACTGCTCAAATGACAATATCTTCAGAAGCCCACGTCATTTGATCTTACATTGATTAATTTGCTACATCATGTTTATTTTTTGCTCACTGCAGACTTGAGTCCTCCCAGTTGCCGACCATTTGCATAGCCTGCTTTGTTTTTTGTGAAAGCAATGCCATTTGTTTCATTCGATATCTCGGATAGCTAGTATGGTTTGTGAGGTCATGCTGGATTGATAGATCGCAACTTCAACAATATGGGAACATAAACTCATCATTGATAGCTTTTCAGATATTGATTGGATTGGAATTTCTGTATTGTCACTCTTGATGTGCGTTTTGGTTCACAGGAATAGCGGATACGATATTGTAACGTGGGAAGTGACACTGACAACGGAGGTGAGGATCCAAATGCAGGACTTTATTAGAGAGGTCAGGTAAGCAGCGGTCAATAAAGAAACAAACAGATGTATATAGGAAATCCAGAGTCGTAGACGACATAACTGGCAGTTGGTCACAAAGCAGGAGGCAGACAGGAAAAAACAGATAAACTAGGCGAGGATTAAAACACGGCAAAGCAAGACAAAGGAAATGCGTTGCAATGTCACTACACAACTAACAAGTCTCAGCAACAGTAGCTATGTTTCCATCCAATAATGCGAATGAACTTTATGTGCAAAACTGGATTATCGCATAAAAGACGTGCGAATAAAGCAGCGTTTCCATCCAACGAGTCAAATCGGACAAAATCGTCACTTTCTGATTAACTGGCGCTGAATATTAACAGTAAAAACGTAATTTGCTGCAGTAGGAGAAACTGTGTCAATCTAATTCTTCATTTAATAAATGACTTGTGCCTCAGAAGGCAATCCTAACTCGCAGTGAATGAGCGGTGGCGTTTAAAGGTGTCAGACGCAGAGCACAAACGCTGTTGATTCTGGATGTCATTAATAATATAATAACACAACTACTTAAACGGTAAGGCATTTTAGAATGATCAAAACAACATTTCAGATGTTTTAGAATGTGTTCAACCTGCTGGTTTGTCCATTTACACACATTTTTATCATCACATGATCTCTTATAACAAAATCACATGACCTTTTTTTAATGAGCATACTGGATAGTGTTTCCATCGCAAAGCAGAGAAGCAGAGCGAAGTTAGACAACAGAATTTCAGTCCGGTGAAGAACGGTTGAGAAAGCAGGTAAGATAAAAACAAAAGCTAAAAGTAAAATAAACAAGTAAATAATGTGGTGAGAATGCGATAAAATCTGAAAATGTGGTAAAAATCAGGGGAGTTTTTCTTTTTCTGGATCGCTTTTTAAAACACTGATGTTGGGTTTAGGAAAGAGGGAGGGTAAAAACAGTACTGGTTTCGTTTAGGGAAGGGGGTGGGTGGGTTTATCGGTCAGTTAATCGGTTAATCAGTCAGTCGACAGTGGTCTCTGGTGGATTTATGCGAGAACAGCAGGCACAAATGCACTCGCAAGAGAAATTTGAGTTCTTAAAAAAGGGCACATAGCGGCCTCTGGTGGATTCGCAAAAACAAAATCTGCCAAAAAATGGGTAACTTTATTTTGATGGTCCATTTGAGTAGCAGACTGTCTACTTAATATCTGTTGATACTGACATTCATTCCTTCATTTTCTTTTCAGCTTAGGCCTTTTATTTATCTGGGGTCACCACAGCGGAATGAACCGCCAACTTATCCAGCATATGTTTTACGCAGCGGATGCCCTTCCAGCTGCAACCCATCTCTAGAAAAGTTGATACTGACATATAACAGACATTTAACTGACTATAAGAAACTTTGCAAGTAGATGTCAACTTAGACTAACCCTCCCCCTAACCCCAACCCTAACCCCAACCTAACAGTCTAATTATAATCTACTGAGAATTAGTTGCAATGTGACTTAAATTCAACAAACGGACCATCAAAATAAAGTTTGACCAAAAAAAAATTACCTCGTGGGCAGTGTTGCCAACTTAGCAATTTTGTTGCTTGATTTAGCTACTTTTCTTACTACACTAGCAACTTTTTTTTTTTTTTTCAAAAGGCACCTAGCAACAAATCTAGCAATTTTTAACATAAATTTGGCCACTTTTAGCCATTTTTAAAAAAGTCTCAAAGGACTCAAAGGAGCAGCGGCTGCAAGCTTCACTCAGTAGAGTAAATCTAGCTCAGATTATCATAACTGTTCATTTACTGATATTTGTTCACATGAATAATTGTTGGTAACTTAAGTAGCAATAAACTCCAATAGTGCTGTAATTGTTGTCATTTTCACAAATGTTTTAACTTCACAAGTTAAACAGAGTAAGTACACAAGCTGCGATTGTTTAACTGTTTATTATCAGTGTTAATTAAAATAAATTAATTCTTACCAAAAAGTGTTTGTATTACTTTTATTATATTTTTCACACAAATCTAAATGGACATATGTCAAGTAATGTTTTAGCTGAGGCGGCCAATCAATCTGGGAAAACATGAATTTCTTTGTATATTACATAAAGATGTAGGTTTGAGTTGCGACTACGCAATGACATCATCACGCAAAGTAATATGCTAATAAGAACCTATTTATTGTGCATCTGGATGTAATGTTTTAATATAGTATAATATAATACACGGCGCCTCAGAGAGTAGGGACATGATGGTCTTATGCTTGTGAGATACTATGTGATGACGTCACTGATATGCAAATTAGTGCGTGGTGTCATCTGGCAACATTTAGCTACTTTTCGGGCAGGCTTTAGCTACTTTTCATTGGAAATAGTAGGCAACACTGCTCCTGGGACGTAGTTGCACTTTCCAGAAATTTATATAGGGGTACATAATCAGAACGAGCCTGGGTTGAATAAATTATTTTTCAATCCAAATTTTCTAAATCATTTTGGGACTTTGACTTTTGCTTTGACAACTTTTAATTCACAGGTTATTGGTTACGCTATTACGAGGTCACGACATTGACATGTTTCGCATCTGTTGTGACTGTGCTGTCTTACAGCATGGATAAAGAAAAAAAGAACATGCAAACTCCATACAGAAATGCCAACTGGCCCAGCTGGGACTCAAACCAGCAACCTTCTTGCTTTGAGGCAACAGTGGTAACCACTGAGCCACTAAGCTACCCATGCATTGATGTAGACATGAAAGCTGAGCTCATGTCACATGTTCTTAGCCAATCATCATCAGTTATGTGGCTGTCCCACCGCCCGGAACACACAAACACAACAGTCATCATCACCGATCATCACACACACACAACAAACAACATCAGCTGCATGGTTGTCCCACCTCCAATACACCTCATTCATCATCGGTTATGTGCACCACTCCCCCCGCAACACACACACTCTGTAAAAACTGCTGGATTTTAAACAAAACCTTCATGTTGTCTCAACTCAAATCGATCAAGTTAATTTAATCTTTTTTTTCTACAGATGTAAGTGGATTGAACACAAAACATTAAGGAGTGTGTTTTCATTCATTTTCCTTCGGCTCAGTCCATTATCTAACAGGAGTTACCACAGCGGAGTGAACCGCCAACTATTCCAGCACTGAGAAACATCCATACAAACTCATTCACACACACTCACACATTATGGCCAATTTAGTTTACCCAATTCACCTATAACACACGTCTTTGGACTGTGGGGGGAAACTGGAGCACCCAGAGGGAACCAATGTGAACACGAGGAGAACATGCAAACTCCACACAGAAATGCCAACTGGCCTAGCCAGGACTCGAATCAGTGACCTTCTTGTTGTGAGGCCACAGTGCTTACCAAAATGTCATTTTTGATAACACACACACACACACACCAGAGCAGGTTCTATAGGTGATAGATGAAAACCGCTTCAGTGAGTTCAATTACAGCAAATTCGACATTATGATAAATATATAACATTGCGTTATATTGTCAGTAACACTAACGTTGTTGTAACGTTGTTGAACCATTTGTTTGATTACTCTTTACTGAATACAGTAACTCCATTAGCAACTGCTTTTATTCATAATGCCATCATTCCCATCACTGCACTGCAAGTTTGAGATGTTTAATAGAGTCTGAGGTAAATAGAGCACGTTGAGCAGGAATGATGTCAGGACACAGAAGAATAGCTCACTGCTGAACTCCCTTTCAGTATGGCAATGACTGTTCCAAATGCCCTGATATTTATAAGTTTTTAATCATTAATTTGTGAGGGGATGAAAACAAGAATGCAGCACTCACTCACAATGTAATGCTATAAGAACTGTGCAAATGTCAGTAGGTTTAAAGCTATATAAAGTTTTCAACATGAGAATTAAATAAACTTTTTTTTGTCTTTCTAAAAGGGCAAGGATATACAGTACATTAAGAGTTGTTTACTGCTCTATCTGCTCTTCACCAGGGTTTTCTCAAAGTAGGTGACTGGGCTGGGATGCAGTGGAATAAATGTTTTCTGTTGTTCAAATGCACACGAGTACAGAATGTTTTTTTTTTTTTTCCTCCTGCTGTGTAGCCAACACTTAAGATGCTCGTTCTCTTTGTGCTGTTGTCAAGAGAAATTGTGCCAAATCGTTTAGTCTCTAACTTGAGATAAATATGTTTCTTTTTTTTTTCCACAAATGTGCACTGAAGTATTGAAAAGTATAGAGGTGGTTGCAAAACAGGTCCTATAATCATCATTTGAACTATAAAGTTGCTAAGTTCAATGTGGACAGCTTTTGCTAAATTATTTTTTATATAAAATGTTTACCCTTTTACTGGAACATGTACTTTTTGTTTGTTTGTTCATTCATTCATTCATTCATTTTTTAATCTATGGCTTAGTCTCTATTTCAGAGGTCGCCACAGTGGAATGAACCACAAACGTCTTGCTGTGAAGCGACATTGTCAACCACTAAGCCACCATGACACCAGCTCACCCATCCATCCATCTATCTATTACTCAATCCATCACTCAATCCATCACTCAATCCATCCATCAATCCATCACTCCATCCATCCATCCATCCATTCCTCCCTCCCTCCATCCATCCATCCATCCATCCATCACTCAATCCATCCATCCATTTATCCATCCATCACTCCATCCATCCATCCATTCATCACTCTATCCATCCATCACTCAATCACTCAATCCATCCATCACTCAATTCATCCATCCATCCATCCATCCATCACTCCATCCACCCATTACTCAATCACTCAATCAATCCATCCATCACTTAATACATCCGTCCATTCATCCATCACTTCATCAATCCATCACTCAATCCATCCATACATTCCCCCATCCATCCATCCATCCATTCATTCATCCATCCCTCCATCCATCCATCACTCAATCCATCCATCTATTTATCCATCCATCACTCCATCCATCCATCCATCCATCCATTCATCACTCTATCCATCCATCACTCAATAACTCAATCCATCCATCACTCAATCCATCCATCCATCCATCCATCTATCCATCCATCACTCCATCCACCCATTACTCAATCACTCAATCAATCCATCCATCACTCAATACATCCGTCCATTCATCCATCACTTCATCCATCCATCCACCACTCAATCCATCCATACATTCCCCCATCCATCCATCCATTCATCCATCCATCCATCAATCCATCCATCCATTACTCAATCCATCCATCCTTCCATCACTCCATCCATCCTTCACTCCATCCTTTACTCACTCCATCCATCCATCCATCCATCCTTTACTCAGTCCATCCATTCATCCATCCATCACCCAATACATCCATCTGTCCATCCATCACTCCATCCATCCATCACTCAATTACTCAATCAATCCATCCATCTATCAATCCATCATTCAATCCATCCATCACTCAATCCATCCATCCATCACTCAATCCATCCATCACTCAATTCACCCATCACTCAATCCATCCATCCATCACTCAATCCATCCATCACTCGATCCATCTATAACTCAATCCATTCATCAATCCACCCATCCTTCACTCAATCTATCTATCCATCCATCCACCCACCCATCCATCATTCAATCAATCAATCTATCTATCCATCTATACATCCATCCATCTATTCCTCCGTCCATCCTTTCATCCATCACTCAGTCCACCCAAACATCCATCACTCAATCCATCCATACATACATACATACATCCATCACTCCATCCATACATTCATCCATCCATTTATCCATCCATCCATCCATCCCTCAATACATCCATCCATACATACATACATACATACATCATTCAACCATCACTAAATCCACCCATCCATCACTCAATCCATCCATCCATCAATCAAGCTATCCATCACTCAATCCATCACTCAATCAATCCATCCATTCATCCATGACTCAATTCCTCTATCCATCCATCACCCAATCCATCCATCCATCTCTCCATCCATCCATCCATCCACATTAAAGTTATGTGCTCATCAGTTGTACAGCTGTTTCATGTTAACCCAGGGTGCCATGGCTGAGTATGTGGGTTTAAAAAAAGTGATAAAACATGTGTTAGAATTTCTGCTGTTCTGGGTGCCAGACTGTCTTGAGAGTGTTCTGAATCTTGCAAATGGGAGAAGGTCATGGGCTTTGACCAATTTATACTTTTTCAGTCACATAGCCTTTGTCTTACCCTAAAGTGTACTTACTACACATTTCCATGGTGTGGATCTCCAGATCTATGATTGGTCAGCTTTGTAGTAGTGATGAGTGTGAATTGAACTGCATAAACTATTTATGTGTCCAATACATTTTCTTCATTACATTAAATTAAGCCTCCTGTTGACTTGGAGGTCTTGAAGAATCTTAAAGTTTGCTGACTTTTTCTAAAATAACCCCAACATTAGAAAAAAATAATAATAATAAAAAAATAATAATAATAATAATAATTTATTGTTTTGATATTTCTAAGAAGGCTGTACACTTTTCGGGTATATAATTTGTTCTCATGGTCAGCTTTGACCCACCAGCTATTCAATTAAATTCAAGTTTATTTATATTCTGCTTTTTACAATCATTATTGTGTTAAAGCTGCTTTACAACGGCATTACAATTAAATTCAGAAGCGTTGAGGGTATTAGTTACCATAACTTTATTAGTCACTAATAAGTTTAAAGAGCCCCTATTATGGGCTTTTGAAAAAAACCTTCCATGCAATGTGTAACACAGCTCTAAGTGAACGGAAATATCCAGCTAAGGCTTAAATCTGAAAGTGTGCTATGTTTAAAACTATTGATTCACCTATGAAAGAGTCGACTCAGAGTGGTTTAAATGAATTGTCGGGGTAATGCCTCTTTAGTCTTGTTGGCGTGTCATCGATACGTAACTCAAGCCCCGCCCATTTATTGCGCGTGCAGACCTCAAAGATGCTGTGCTCTGAAGTGTGAGAGAAAGTTTATTTATTTAAGTTATTTTCCCTACCCAAAGATGAGTCAGTGGTTGAAGCTGATTTTTGCAAAAATACCTCAGCATTTTAGCCCCAGCCTTGTTTTGTCATACGTCTGTTTAAGGAAGGATCAGAAAATACTATCAATGTATGGGACTTTGTCAGAGCTTGACAGGAACTTTACAGTACACAGCTGAAGTGCCAGCTTCTTCCACTATTTCACAGGTGTAAGTAAGTGAGATTAAAATGATTGCATCCTTGTTTTCGCTAGCTGCAAAATGTATATTTAATTGTGTCTTGTTACTTTTAATCACTGCATGCCGCTTGTACTAAATCTGGTTAACTCCATGTCTAAAACCTTGTTAACAAACACGACACGTGCTGCTTTCTTTACGGATTTAAACGCGCTTGTGACCTCGCTGTATTCTGCCATTAGTTGTTGCTATGGCTGTTAGTTGTTGCTATGTTGCAGCTGTTCCTACAAACATGCAGCGGTCAAGTTTCAAAATAGTTATTAATAGTTAGTAATACTGAATGTGTGTCATGGTAGATCAATATGCTGGTGTTTACCTGCATTGCTTTAATGTACTCTTGCATCGAGCTCACACACACACTCTGCACTCTAACTACTTCAAAACTGTTGATAAGCCTTGGTGTCCGGTTCTCTCTGTCTCGCGCTGAATGCAGTTGACCAATTGCAACAGACTGGGCCATCGGACCAATCAGCGCAGATTAGCGTCGCGCTAAGGAGGGATTTGGGAACAAATTAATCGCTGAACGAATCATATGTGAGTCGTTGGGAAAATTAGGTCAAAATAAATGCAAATTATAAGCCAATGAAAATGTTTTTTGACCTTGCATGAATATCAGCCTGTTGTCGGAGACCCCCAAAACAAAAATATGACCTTTTTTTAAAGCATAATAGGGGGTCTTTAACTAATTAACTAGTAACTACTAGCTTTTAACTGTTAAAGTCATTATATATAAATATAATTAACCTGCAGCTATATAGTATATGGCTAATGTCTAGACATGTTCAATGAAATGTACGTGTTTATTAAGTGTATGTGCTTTCCTTAAAGTCTTCAATGGTTGGCATCTAAAACCAGCAATAAAACCTAAGGCACGAGCTACTATTCACAAGTTAAAAACCCATCAAGTAGAAGTAAACAAAAGCTCTGAGGAATGGTTCTACGATGCCAGACTCGATTCCCTTCCAGGACTTTTTCCTATTTCACACGCTCATAAAATATAAACAAAGCCCAACACATGAATCATGCACCCTTTTTACTGGAGCACACAGATCATGCAATAGGTTAGCAGGAGACAGACAAATGATATCTTATATAGAGCACGTCCCTGTTAAATTACATGGAAATGCCGGCAGGGTTTGATCAGTGGGCTTTCTCAACAGCCCAGCAATGCTCTAGGGAAAAATGTCTCAGCCCAGCCATTTCTCAACAAAAGGAAAAGGATGTTCATTTATTTGAATTACCATCGTCTACTGGGCAAAGAGCTTTACCATAGGGAAAGCATGAGTGTGATGCGAACGGGCCAGTGTCATCTTGGTGTACACAAGGAAAGAGAAATGAAAAGAGGATGAGGGGACTTAAGAGTAAAACACATTAGTCTGCTGTGGGATCTTTAATGGTATGCTTGTGAAGGGTGCATTTGTTTGATCAGAAATGCAATGTAAACAGTTGGAAGAGCAGGGACCAAAGTACCATTTTCCAAAAAAGAAAAAAAAAATATTTTCAAGAATATAGTTTAGACAGATTGGGTCCATGGATTCACACGGGGTCCAATAGGTCTTCTGCAGTATTTATGATAACTGGGATGGAGTTCAACAGATGTTTTATGGAAAAAATCTACCTTCCGCCACTTTACCAGATGATCAACTAAAATAAAAAAAAGCTATTATTTGTTGCTCTTAAAACTGGGATCGATGACAAGACTTTTGTGAGGCAGTGTGTGCATATATATGTGTGTGTCATCGGCCACTTGGACTGCCTTAATCCTTCATGGCATAAACTCAACAAGGAACTGGAAATATTCCTCAGAGATTTTGCTCCATTGACATAAAGTCAGCTGCACACCCATGATGCGAATCTCCCGTTCCACCACATCCCAAAGGTCTTCTATTGGATTGACATCTGGTTACTGTGGAGGCCATTTGAGTACAGTGAATTGAGATGATTCGTGCTTTATAACATGGTGCGTTATCCACGTGGAAGCAGCCATCAGAATATGGGTACACTGTGGTCATAAAGGGATGGCTGTGGTGTTGGCACAATGCTCAGTTGGTACTAATGGGCCCAAAATGTGTCAAGAAAATTTCGCCCACACCATTACACCACCACTAGCCTGAACCCTTGGTACAAGGCAGGATGGATCCATGTTTTTTTGTTGTTGAAGCCAAATTCTGACCTTACATTGCAAATGGTGCAGCAGAAATTGACGCTCATCAGACCAGGCAACGTTTTTCCAAGCTTCTATTTTCCAGTTACAGTGAGCCTGTGCCAATTATAGCCTCAGTTTGCTGTTCGTAGCTGACAGGAGTGGCACCCGGTGTGGTCTTCTGCTGCTGTAGCCCATCCGCCTCAAGGTTGGACGTGTTGTGTGTTCAGAGATGCTGTTCTGCATACCTCGGTTGTAACGAGTTCACTGTACTCAAATGGCCTCCACAGTCACCAGACCTCAATCCGGATGTGCAGTGGACAAGATTCTGCAGCAATTGCGTGATGCTATCATGTCAACATGAACCAATATTTCCAGTACCTTGTTGAATCTATACCACGAAGCATTAAGGCTATTCTGAAGGCAAAATGGGTCCAAGTACTAGTAAGGTACCTGATAAAGTGGCCGTTGAGTGTAAATAATTTTTGATTTTATATTTTACCTACAAACCACTGTTAAACAATGATTTTCCTAACCTGCCTAATTAACCTAGTTAAGCCTTTAAATTGCACATTAAGCTGAATACTAGTATCGTATCTAATAAATTATTATGCACTGTCACCATGGCAAAGATAAATAAAATCAGTTATTATAAATTAGTTTTTGAAACTTATGTTGCTTTTCTTTTTTTAGAAATGATCTTTCTGTTAAACAGAAATTGGGGAAAATATACTAGGGAGCTAATAATTCAGGATGGCTAATAATTCATATTTTATTTATTATTTTAGTCATATGGCAATGTTTGTAAAAGTAAAACTCAAAGCTGTGTGAAAGCTTCACACTTGAGGTTACAGCCACTCGGCTGTGTGTCGTGCCTTCCAACCCTTGAGCTGAATATATATTCACTATAAAGTACAGTGTCATAGTGTGTTTCTTAAATATACAACCTCTGACCATCAAATCGCTATAGGCAAGTGCAGAACACTGAATCCAGAAAAGAACAAGTAAAACCTTAAAGCTAGATCTGACTTGCAGGGTAAGATATCAACCGGGATCATGACACACACTTTTTTCCAGCTTTTTTTTTTTTTTTTGCTGCACTGCCCAAACTGTAAAACTAAAACTAAAACCGTACAAAAGAGCTGGAAGAAAATGTCTGATCTTATACTCAAACAGAAATGCCATGGGCTCTATAAGAACTTTATTTCCCATCCATCTCTAGTACATCTGAGGCAAAGATCGATCCTAATTATACACATCCACAATCTCCAGCTCATGGAGACTGAAAGATCAAGTAACCCACACCCCATTCTTATTGTTTTTTTTTTTTTTTACATTATTTTAAAGGGTTACAGTTTTTCCCTTTTTACAACATATAAATTGAAGATTGAAGATTCTATAAAGAGATTCTAGGTTGAGTATTCATTCATTCATTCATTCTTTCATTTTCAAAAGAAAAAAACTTCCTGTTCATCGCAAGACCTTCACATGAAAACAAGTTAAACTTTAATAAAATTGTGACTTTTTTATTTTCTTTTATGTGAAAATGTATGAATATTTCAGTACTAAAGCACTGTCAATGAAGATCATTGTTTAATGCAAATAACACAATTTCAGCAAGGAAAAGGCTTGGGTTGTGGGGGCCCTTTGTGGCCCGTTTCCACTGAGTGGTACAGTACGGTACGGGTCGGTATGGGTCACCTTTATCAGGCTTGCATTTCCACTGCTAAAGGCTACTCTTTTGGTAGGTGTGGTGTACGACAGAAAGTTTCGGTCGACGTAATCTTCGCTCGAGGAAATGTTTACAGTAAAGCTTTATGGGTTATTCAAAAATCATACGAGAAACACCTCTCTCAAAACAGATGCTTTATTATACACATACACAGTGGTGTATAAATGTTCATTACTAACCTTTCTATGAACATGATCTGATTATAACTAGATCAATGATGTGAAATGGCCTACTGTCCGTGATTATATAAAATAAATAAATAAATGCAGCATATATTAACACATACAGCCCCTTACAGTCTCCGATATGTGACCAATTACAGAAAAAAACTACACACAGCAGACATTTATGCCTTATTTAGGCTCAAAAATGATATGAAATATAGCCCACAGTCAGTGCAAACCTCTCATCTGTGTCTTTAATCTTCAACAGCACATGTAGCCTCTCGTTAGAGAGTAATTTCGTCATTCCGAGTTCATAATAGTCCAGGTTAGTCCAGCAGTGCCTTTTAGACAGCCTTTAAAGTGTACCGTACCGTACCGTACCGTACCACTCAGTGGAAACGGGCAATTAGTGTCCGCAGGGCCCTAAGCAGCCACTTAGTTTGCTTATAGCAGAGGTCATAAACATTTGTCAGAGGGCCATAGTTTTAGCAGGGCAGTCTCCTTGGGGGTCCCCAATAAGAAAATCAAATAAAAAATCTAATTTTGGCTTAACATTTTGTTTAATGTTTATACTTTTTCCATTTCATTACAAAACTGAAGGCGTTTGATTCAGGCTCCATCACCTATACCACAGTCAACCACTAGGAGTGATAGATATTTTGCCTCAACTCAATTAGGCTAAGTCAACAAGAGGAGATGTAACTTTAGCCATTGATTAAGCACTGTGAGTAGCTCGTTTCAGCATTGTGATTTGAATTCAAGCCCACTTAACGTTTCATTTGATGTGCAAACTTTATTTCTGACCTGTTTTGTTCTGGTACCAGGTTATTTATTTACCATGCTATTTTAAGTTGTGCCAGATTGTTTTTCCTCTTTTTTTTTAATCCTGAGGCAGAAGTCCAAAGTCTCCCGGAAGTTCTGTGAGTCTCCCGCAAATGCATAGAGACTCCCAGATGCCCGCAAATGAATGATAATCTCCGGGAAATCACGCGTCTCCCTCCCGCTCCTCAAATACGTCGCGCACCCCTCTCCACCGCATCCTCCTTGCTCTTCATCGCACACGTCACACGCACTCCACCTACACCCCACCTGGTCTTCACTTACGCTAAAACCTGTTTGAAACAAAAAATGCTTAATGCCACATAGTCTGTCTGAGTCTGTCCTCATTTCAGAGTGTAGCCTAAATATAGCCATAAATGGTGGTTATTCTGAGAGACTCAGTTGTTGTTATTTTTAGTTGCTTTAATAGTGTGGACCACTATTTTCTTTTTGATCCTCACAATTTTGGAATGCAGTCGCAGGCCGAATTGAACGGCTCAGCGGGCCACTATAGGGAGGGCCAGTTATGTTCCACAGTCACAGATACCACAATAAGATGGAACCGGGAAGTCTCACAGTGGTTATAAAATGTAGCTTTGGAGTTTGAGTCTTCCTGTGACAATGAATGAGCCACACACAATTGCTGTTACAATGTTTGCTGTGAACACACACGTGCGAGTGTTTGTGTTTCTCTGTTTTTGCTCATCTACTTGCAGCAAATGGAAACATTAAACATCAAACAAGTAAATATATACTGCAGATTCATTATAGTTAAGTTACTGTACAAAATAAACATGATTTAATGTCCACAAACAGGGAATTTCAGTAGAATCTGGATGCAGCCTTTATGGTGCAAGATGAGATTGCATCGCTCAGAGATGCAGTGTCAGACACAATGCACTTAATTGAGCTAGTGACGTCACAGTGAGGGGTAGGGTTTGGGGTGGGGTTAGGTGAGCGCATTAAAAAGCATTGGATGCAGCTCAGATTGCACCTGCACCAAGTATGCAGCCTGACCCCTCTTAGGAATTTTGACAATTTCGTTCAAAATTCTTAAAAAAAATACCAAGTGTGTGTTTTACTGCTTATTGAGGTGCTGTTGGATTACATACTGTATAGTTACAGTGTACAGTGTTACAAAGGTTCTTTGCAAATCCTGTCTTACTCATACATGTTTATTATATGCATTACTAAGTAAAGATGGTAATACACGCATGTCAATCAATAGAGGGGAAAACCACTTTGCGGTGGGTCTTAAAATCAGTCATTCATTCTTTTTCTTTTCCGCTTAGTCCCTTTATTAAACTGGGGTCGTCACAGCCGAATGAACCGTCAACTTATCCAGCATATGGTATATGCAGTGGATGCCCTTCCAGCTGCAGCACATCACTGGGAAACATCCATTCACACTCATTCACTCACATACACTGCGGACAATTTAGCTTACCAAATTCCCCTATACCACATGTATTTGGACTTGTGAGGGAAACCGGAGCACCAGGGGGAAACCCACATGAACACGGACTCCACACAGAAATGCCAACTGACTCAGCTAAGGCTCGAACCAGCGACCTTTTTGCTGTGAACCTTTAGGTAATCGTGCAACCACTGCACCACCATGACTCCGGTCTTAAAATCACTTTACATTTGCATACTAGTTTAACGTCAGGACAAGATACATGCATATCAATCTAATAGGATAGTGGACAAATGATACATACATTTCTATCCGACTAGCTTGCAAAAGTTGATTTTGCATGGCAGCTGCCCTTTAAGGTGTCCTTGTTACAGTGTAAGTGTTCATTTAAAGGCTTGTTCATGGGCTTTTTTTATTTTGAATTTTACTACAACAGAAATGTCACAAATAAAACTAGTATTGACATCAGATTTTTTCTCAGAAAACATATTTCTAAAGGTGCTAACAAATTAACCCATACATACAAAGGAAAAAAAAGGTTTAGGAATCAAGTTATGTGAAATAAACTGAAATCTCACAGGGAAACAGTATTGAACACACAAAGAAAGGAAGGGTGTAAAAAGTCATAGAATCTCAGAGAGCAGCTGAAATCTCTTGGTTTCTAAGAAACCAAGGCTGTCTCTCGTCAGTGTGAATTAATATTAGTTGCTTCAGTCCCAACACCTACATTACCAGATGAGGAAGATGAAACCAGGCGGGGCATTACAGCAAGACAGTGATTTAGCATTTCACAGCCAATGAAATGCTCCATTGGTTTCAGAACATAAAATGAAGATGCTAGAATGGCCTAGCCAATAACCTAACCTGAACCCAATAAAAAAAAAAACAAGAACTGAAGATCACAGTTGATTAGACAAGAACCACAGAACCATTGAGATTTTTAGAGTCAGATGGCAAATGTGAAAAAAAACATACCTGAGCAAGGCATGTGACTCCATTCTCCATACAAATGGTGTCTTAAAGCTGTTTTTACAACAACAACAACAACAACAACAAAAGTTGTTTATACAAAGTCTTAAATACATTTAACTAGTTCAGTACTTTCTCCTAATGCCATTTCATTGTTATTACATGTAGATAATTGATTAATGGATTAATATAGTTTGTCTTTATGTTCAGAATGTGTTAGGTTTTACCTAAATTATTGGTCAATTTTCTGTCAACAGCTTCTTTGGGAATATATTTATCATGACAAATGATGACATGTTCATTACTTATTTTACCGGCTGTACATGCTATTGATGTGATGCAAATGATGTTTTGAATACAGCCTATATACCTAACGAATAATTGGCGGCTCAGTAGTTAGAGCTGCCGCATGACAGTAAGAAGTGATTCGAGTCCCAGCTGGGCACAGTTTGGAGTTTTAATATTCTCCGATTTCCCTCACAGTCCAAAGACTTGCGCTATAAGTGAATTAGATGAACTAAATTGACTGTAGCGAATGAGTGTATGTGTAAAAGTGAGAGTGTATGAGTGTTTCCCAGTACTGTGTTGTGGGTAGAAGAGCATCCGCTGCATAAAGCATTTGCCAGAATAGTTGATGGTTCATGAAGGAGGTGGTGGAAGCTGAAGGAAAATGATTAAATCATGGGTCTCAAACTCAGCTCCTGGAGCGCCGCAGCTCTGCATAGTTTTGCTCCAACCATAATCAAACACAGTAGATTCAAATAATGAAGGTGTCCATGTCTCTTTTGAACACCTTGATTATTTCTATCACCTGTGTTTGACCAGGCTTGGAGTAAAACTGTGCAGAGCTGTGACCCTCCAGGAATTGAGACCTATGGATTAAATGAATACCTAACGAATAAAGCAGTGTATGTGCAGAACTTAAATAATAATAAAAAAAACTTCTTGTTTTATACATCTTCATTTGAACATATTAATATTGATTCTTAAATCTTAGAATCAATCATCTAGTCTGTGATATTTCAGTTGATCAATGGGCAAAAGCTCCACTAGACATGATATAGCTAACCTTCTGTTTCCCATTAATAACAAAGTCTCATCTTTTAAATTGTGAACAATCATTAAACGTTGTTTTGACACTTTGCTGATGTGTGTCTTTGTTCAAAACAGAATCAGCGGTTGCAAAACTTTCCTCTTTTTCCACTATTTATAGCACAAATTAAGCATGAATGCATATCCCATGTCTCACGTAATTGCTAGATCGCTGTTTGAGCCGCAGAAAGACATCCATTAAAACAGCTTGCAAACAATATGTCACATAGAATTACATTTACCTCAGGCAAGTCACTCAGTTTACACAGCTTGTTAGATCACTAGAGTGAACTCTTTAGAAGATTTCTCGAAACATTTGCACAATATTAGCCTACATTGCAGTATATCTGCATACTTTATATTTCTTTGATGCTTTGTTTTTCAACAGAGTTCTTACCAGGTCTAGAAAATATGATTATATCACCCCAATCTATCCACCTTACACTGGCTGCCTGTTAAGTTCCGTATTGATTATAAAAGATTGCTTCTTACCTATAAAGCTTTAAACAATCTAGCTCCTGTTTATCTAACCAACCTTCTGTCTTGCTACAATCCAACCCTCTCTTTAAGATCTCAAAACTCAGGGCTTCTGGTAGTACCTACAATGGCAGAGTCAAGTAAAGGACACACTCTTGTCGTCATGCACCAGATGTTTTGTTAGAAACACTGATATGCTCTACATGTTTGTTTATATAACTACTATTTTAATTTAAAACACTTCATTTTTGCATCTCGTTTAAATACATTATGAACAGCAGCTATGTTAATTATTCTCTTTGTTCTCTATCTCATCTAGGGGAACCATCTAGATACTCATCTAGAGACTATGCAGCGCCATTGATGCGATCCAAGACCTGTGAAGAAATGATGCCAAGGTACCCATAATCCTGGACCAGGCCATATCCTGAGCTGATGCTGTGGTGGTCATAAAGGAGTGGAGTGCATAAGACTGATACTGCGGGCCAGCCTGAACACCTGCCAGTGACCTACTAACACCTGTAGTTCTCCACGATGGACGTCCAGCGTTCTCCAGCCTTCAGCGCCTTCACTGCAGCTCCTCAAAGGAAGTTTGGCCAGAGGAAAAATGGTCGTTTCCAAAAAAGAATGGTTTCTATTAAGGTGTTTTTTTCTTCACTTAGTCAATTGGTGAAGTTTGTTGCTCGCCACTGTCACCACTGACTTTCTTGAATCGTGACTTGTTGTGCTGCGCATCAATGGATTTGCTCTTCAGTGTTTGGACTTTCAGCAGTGAAATTGCAACCACACTAAACTGAACTAATCTGAACTTCAACTCTGAAATCAGGAGTTTACTAGAACTTCTATGTTAAGCTGCTTCAACACAATCTACATTTGAACTACTTGCCTAATTAACCTAGCTTGCCTAGTTAACCTACCTGTAATTAGCATTTAAACTGCAATTTAAGCTAGGGATGTAACGAATCATCGCGAGCCGGTTGAAAATCGATTCAAGTATTTGACGATTCAAACCGGTAGAAATGTTGAACGAATCACAATCTATGCGGCTGCTTTCCATGCATTCTACATCTCAAATAGCAAACTCACAAAATATACGAAAACGTTTTATATTACTTACACATGCTTTTTCCGAATACATGTGAAAGACACTTGTCAGATTTCATTTTAGAGAGCAGGCGTGAGGCTCAACTGCTCTGACTGGATTGTTTACACAGCGCAAAATCGTGCGCTTGTAAGGGCGTGACATGGAGCCAATCCGCGAATCACTACACATTACATTAGCTAACCAATCAGAGCCTCTTGACGGCCCTTTCAGAGGAACCACAAAATATGATCATCGTTTTCATGTTAGCTGAGTAGCTGTATACAATCATATGAAAACATTATGTGATTTTCTACAAGTGAAGCATGAGCACACATCGCTTTGCATCTTATAAACACAACCAAGGTTTAAAAATACACTGTCGATCACCCCTTTGAAACATATTTTGTGAGATTGTGTGATTTATGAAGGCGTTAATGTGGTTCAGTTTGTTTGATAAGGAGTTTGTGTTCTTGGAACGTCACACACATACTATACAGAAAGCCTTTTATTTAAACAAAATGTTCATACTTTCTGAGCTTGTGTCGCCAATACATTGGTTTATTTGTCCATCTGTCCATTCCTTCTTTTCTTAACTCGTTCGTTCATTAATTTAAATTATATAAATATGCAGAGCTTCCACTTGAGACTGATATGTGTGATGTTGTGAGCATTTTATCATCATACATTCAGTAAAATCAACAGTGTTTTAAACATCCCATGCATTTCCTGGCAGTCAGACGCATATGTAGGCAGCAGAAGCTCATTAGGTTTTATAACACAGTTAATGCACCCATCACTGTCAAATTGCTGACATCACTGCTTTGATGGATGGCACTGGGGGTTTTGTATATTCATGTGTTCATGTTGCATCTGTGTACCCTGTTAGAGGACAAAACGATTGCATCATGCAGTTGATTCAACTTTTGAACTTCATAACTTATCTTTTGAGTCTTTTGGCTCAAAGTGGCTCAACATACATATAAGATCTGTCAACCTTTTTACCTATAGAGTATCCCTTTTTCTCTCCGTAACTACCCAATATATGCTTTCTCACATTGCATTTTTGTCAATCCATTCCATATTGCTTCTTTCTCCCTGTGTCCCTTTCGATATATCTGCCATTGCTGTGTCTTGATACCCTCTGTTGGTCTCGGCTCTTGAATATGTCTGCTGTGGCTCTTGCTATAGCTATGTGTCTTTTGAAGAGGCTTAAAAAAAGCCCTCACTGATATCTACCAGATTTCTTTCTTCTCGCATCAAGAGCTGCTCTCTGTGCTGCTGGCACTCAATGTATTATTTCAAAGTCTGAGGCGAACGCAATCATAAACCACAGATAAAAGTGTCGTGCCTTCACACACAAACACACAAGCATTCACAGTTAAAAACTCAGAGATGTAAAGTGTAGGTGGTGTTTGTATCTGTCCATCTATCTATCTATCTATCTATCTATCTATCTATCTATCTATCTATCTATCTATCTATCTATCTATCTATCTATCTATCTA
>CAIGQQ010002476.1:1180877-1191704 GCA_903798035.1 Danio albolineatus | reverse complement strand
AAAGAAAGAAAGAAAGAAAGAAAGAAAGAAAGAAAGAAAGAAAGAAATCAGGATTTATGAATGACAGTTAAATAAAAATTAGCAATCCTCCCTTAATTCAAGCCACCTCGATTCATATAAACTCTTACCATTTGAAGCACCATAAAAACTCTCCATTAAACGACTACCCAGCATAGCTCTGAAAATGCTCTTGCAACCACCCACATCTTTGTATGCCATATGCCTGATGTAAATTATGAATATCAAAGGTTCAGAAATGGGTGATGTTTAGTATAACAAGAGCAGCACCGGTTCTCCACTCAGAATTCTGTTCTGCATCTTTTATGCCCACACCAAACAAAAACAGAAACGTTTGCATCTTATATAAGCTTCTCTTTTGCCATTTCTCCTCTCAAAAACAGTTTCACCCACACACAACTATCAGAAGGGCAATGAAACTAAAACTGGCAAAGTGACAGGGTTTGAGTAAAACAGTGTAAAGAAAGATATAGGTAAATGGGTCATGATATATTTTAGTGTAATTAATATTAACAAAGATAATATAGCTAAAATGTGTTGTGAACAGTCATAAAAGCCTCTTTAGTTATATTAGATAGCAGATTTCCTTCACAGCAGGTTATTTTTTAATTTTTTTTCTGAGCAGTTGGACCGGATGTTTTTCTGAATGTGGGCCTCAGCGTTATTCTTCCTTCCAATCCTTGTTTCCACTACCTTTGGGAACAAATTTGCCAAAAGAAATCTGGCTAAATTTGGCTTTATTCTAATACTCAAAATTACACTCATCCACTCGTTAATGTTAGTTAATGAATTTACTAACATGAGCAAACAGTGAACTGTGCATTTATTAGTATGCACTATTTAATAACACTACTTGAAGTGTCATCATATTATGACTTCATGAATATTTATGACAATTTTCATAACATTTCATTAGTTCAGTTAAGTCGTTTTAAATGCAGTTTAAATGCAGTTTTATAGTAAAATAAAATAAAATAAAATAAAATAAAATAAAATAAAATAAAATAACAGTTACTGTTTTTTATTGCATGGCCTGCATAAATTATTGATTCTGATTGGCTGGAAGGTGTGCAATAAAATTTTACTTTATTTTTTATTTTATTTATTTTATTTTATTTTTTTTTTTTTTCACACCATTCAATAAATAACAATAACTTACACCATACCTGTACACACTTTTTGTCACACAACATGCTTGTTTTACTATCTCACGAAAGAAAGAAAGAAAGAAAGAAAGAAAGAAAGAAAGAAAGAAAGAAATAATTTTTCTTTTGAAAATTTTCTCTTGGTTTTGCAATCACAGCTAAAAACACGCACACAGCAAGCAAAAGAAATTAAATTATTTCATTATTTATTACATTTATTAATTAAATTAATTAGTTAATCTAAACGACTCTGAAAAACTTTACAATATACTAGAAGAGGATGAAATGCAATCTAAACTGGCTGCAAAATATAAGTACATTAGAAATGGTCAAACAGAGAAATTGTCTGTTTTTATTCCCTTTTTTCTGTTTTTTTTTTGTATCATTATTATTTGCTGTATATTTTATTAATTTGATTTAAATGTTATACATGTACTAAATGCTTTGGCAATACTGTACAAAATGTCATGTCAATGAAGTAACCTGAACTTTGACCAGTGGGATCAATTGGCTCCTGAATAGCATACAAGTTAGAGGATTGTGGACTTCTTTATTATTATTATTATTATTATTATTATTATTATTATTATTATTATTATTATTATTATTATTATTATTATTATTATTATAGTATTTTTTAAATCACTGAATATGTTCATTTTTATATTTATATGCTTGTCTGTTGAACCGTCACCGTCATGTGATTGAATAATATGTAGGTTATTGTATGATCTAGTCAGCCCCCTATGTTTCTTTTAGCTTGTCGTTTTATTAAAGATTAAATAAACTATTACAGATCAGAACGATGTTTTCTATCTAATTTTGACATTTTGTGGCAAGTAGCCATGTATTAAATGGGATTGAAGTACATCCAGATTGTGTTTAACAGCTCTTCGATTTACATTAGGATGCTAAGCCTGTCAGGCTTTGTTTTGTGATAACCGCCTGGATGTACTTTATCCCTTACTTAACTAATGGACCATCATTTTAAAGTGCTAATAGATTTCTGTTGAACATCCTAATTTTTATGTGAGATAAGCTTGTCTTGGGTAAAATGCAAGGCACAAACTTGCAATTGACACCACAGCTGAACCTCAGTTGAGTTCTGCACGGAGAGATAGAGGACACAAAACTGCTCCTGAGAACACTGGCTTCTTTTTTACTGTGCCAGGACAGCAGTAAAGGCACAGAAATGTCAATCTGGATCACAGAAGAGGGAGAACTGAGGGCAAATTTCCGCTTCACATTGGGTTTAAGCTCCTCTACTGGTCTTCAGGGACTGCACACTGTCACCACTGAAGGAAGGGTTTTATGCCTTTTGGGTCTGGGAGACATGTTTGTTTATATCTGGATCATTTTGATACTGTTTCAAAGATTTTCATGCTGTAGGAAAATATGAGAACGAGTTCCTGCTGACCCAGAGTTGCTTTTACAGTGCATTTTTTTATGGAAGAGATGTATTATTATGCTTTCCCCCCAAATCTACATTCTCCATAATGAACCTGTGATGTAAAATGTATTCAGCCTAGGCGCATGAAAAATATGTGCCTGTGGCAACATTTTTTGCAAATAATGATGTTGTGTTTCTTTATTTTTCCCATTTTCTTTTCTTTTTTTTCACAGTCAACTGGAGTTTTAAAGGGAAATGTCCAGAAACAGATAGATGTGACTTACTGTATGTTAGTTATGTTAGTGCAAGCTATAATCCAACGCTATCTCATGGCAATTCGTAACTTTTTATTTAGTGGCTAATTTGTATGAATTAGTACGATGTAATTCGTACAATTCAGTACAATTTGCTCATCAACCAATGACGGTTGTGTTTAGGGGTGAGGTTGGGTGCCACGCCTTCTTTTTTTAATAATACATTTTCGCACGACTGAACTTGTATGATTTAGGCACTAAACTGCCAAAACGTAAAATACTTAAAATTCTATGTTAAAGTCATAGAAAAATCAGTTAGCCCAAGAGTAGCACTCAAAGGTAGTAAATAAAAGAGTTCATTGCATTTTAAAATATCCAACATAGGCTCAGTCTGAAAACGTAGCCCTGTATACATTTCTGAGAATCGCAAATTATGTAGCCAGAAGAACGTATGGCTGCTTTTCATTTTAAAACGAACACTACGGAGTGGTATGATCCTTTTCACGCTTACCAGCTGACCACTTACCTCTGTATGAACGGCTTTCCCGCTGTTACCAGTTTATCTAGTTAGCTCACCATGTTTCATGGATTTGAGACATAGAGAGGAGTTAAGGAGAGGAGAAGAGGACATAGAGAGGAGATGACAGGGTTAAAGTCCGTCGAAGAACGGTTCCAGAAAGTGGGTAAGACAAAAACTGAATCCAAAAAAATAGAAAACAAACAAGTAAATAACAGGGTGAGAATGTGGTAAAATTTGAAAAACGTGGTAATCAGGCGAGGGTTTTCTTTTTCTGGATTGCTTTTTAAAATTGTCGGTTGTGTTTAGGGAAGGGGTGGGTGGGTCTATCGGTGCTTTTGAAAATACTATTGATTGGGTTTAGGGAAGAAGTAGTGTGGGTCAGTCAGTCAGTCAGTCAAGGGTCAGTCAGTCAGTCGACAGCGGCCTCTGGTAGATTTATGTGAGCAGGCAGGAACGGCACTTGGCAAAAGAAATGTGATATCTCAAAAAGCATACCCAGCGGGCTCTCGTGGACTCGTAAAAACAAAAAAAAATTGCAAAAAAGCGTTGCTCCTGGGACGTATTTGGCGGTATTCAGAAATGTATATAGAGGTATGTTTTCAGAATGAGCCTGGGATGATAATAACACACCATCCACTCTAAAGGTCTTTGCACAATGAAGTCCGAAATTTTCATATGCGATTTTTGTATTCATATGTGAAATTTGTCACATACACAAACCTTGCAATAATTAATTCATTCAGAAAAAAAAGCAAAACATTTCAGAGTTAATTCAAGCAGTGATACATTGTTCTCATCTCTCTTCTCCAATGTAAGAGAAGAAAGAGGAAGAGGCTACATACTGTGTACATCCAATACTAGCCTACATAGAGCTGCACTGGATCACTCCCAAATGCAGAGTTATTTCAGGAAATTGGTGGAATTTTGATACATCGCTTGTGATACTTCACACGTTTACATACGTAAACAAATGCGAACAGAGAATGGCAGTACCTAGAGCGTTATTGTGCTAGTTACTTTAAATTAGTAACTACTTACAGTTACTAGTTACTTCATTCAAAAAAATTCAACTCAGTTACTTGAACAGTAATGCCTTTCATTTTGAGGTAAGTGATTGATAAAGTAATTTTTGAGTTACTTTTCCAAGTAACATTTTAATGCTCCCATTGATGTCCTTATAGCGTCACTTCAGTGCAACATGGAAAATACACTATTGACCAACTTGATCAACAACATTTGCTTTCTAATTTGCAACTAAAACTTTTTAAACACTAAATCAAAATGAAAGTACCAAAGTACAAAAATAAACAAAATGAAAATATCACAAGGTGATAAACCAACTGAGTAATACAAAAATAGCTTCAGCATCATAAAAGTTTGTATTTAACCCGTAAACATGCACTTTCACAGCTTGAGGTTTGAACATAGCAACAATATACAACAAATACAAAACCTTTATGAAATAAATAAATGAAAGTAATCTGAATTATCAATTTGGTGAAACTCAGCCCCAAAAAACTGCTATTATAGACAACCATAAATTGAGCTTTTGCTGTATCAGTTGGCATTTCTTTGTGGAGTTTGCATGTTCTCCCCGTGTTCGCGTGGGTTTCCTCTGGGTGCTCCGGTTTCCCCCACAAGTCCAAAGACATGTGGTATAGGTGAAGTGAGTAAGCCAAATTATCTGTACTGTTTGTGTGTGAATGAGTGTGTTTCCTAGTGATGGGTTGTAGCTTGAAGGGCATCCACTGCGCAAAACATATGCTGGATAAGTTGGCAGTTCATTCCACTGTTGCGACCCCAGATAAATAAAGGGACTAAGACAAAAAGAAAATGACTGAAAATAGACAAATAAAGAATCTGATCTAAACATTTCACATTTTTAAATATAATTTTAACACCCACAATATATATATTATAGCATAATAATTTACAGTATACATTAAAACAATTACAGCAAAATATGTTGATAATATATACACGTTTTATTTTACGTTTTTAAATTCAGCCATTCAGAATATTCCAAACCCATGCAAAAGACACAGATGCAATTACTTTAAAAATCACTGAGTGTACAGAGATTACTGTGTCTCATGCTTTGGGACATCTGTTCGATTTCCAGGTACTTGGAGCCATAACTGCAATACGATTGCCTCCAAGTGCAGAAACTATTGCAACCAGACGGGTCTAACCGTCATTATTTGGTAATCAGACAACTGGCTCAAACTTGGGCAAAATAAAAAAAAAGCCTGTGTCTCTTAGATAATGTTCCCCCAAAAGCTCTCATTGGACTGCAATAAAGACAACACTATCGAACCGCACGCATTCGTGAATTGTCCCAAGGTGATTCCTGCTATAATTATCATGGCTTATCTTGATATCCAGCTTCCATGCTGAGCTGAAGCCAAAACATAGCATTTATTCCTCCATTCCTGGCTTTGCTTATGGGGATTATGCAGAGTGTGAACCGTGCTTACCTCAGGTGCTGTGAAGAGAGAGTTCTAGGCTAAAGTTCTCTGAAGTATAAGTTGCTACATGGTGAATGTGATAACAAAAAAGCACGCTATTCTCACAACCTGTGCTTATTCGTACTTTCTGAAGGTTCAGGAACGATAATTTAGTACCTTTGCCGTTCAGTCCCTGCAATTTGTAGTGCAATAGCCCTGTTTGCTGTCGCACACTCGATGCTAAAGCCGACAAATCTGGCTATACTGAGAGCTTGCTCGATTTTTGCACATCAAAAGGTGGCGCCTGGGCAAATTTCCCTCTTCAGGAGATCCGCTTACGCTGGTTAATTGAGTCAAGGGCTTTGATGGTGTAAGGGAGAATGGAGGAATTCAGCGCAGACAGTAATTACTCTACCGAAATCTCCTTCTGTTGGCGCACAAGCTTCCAACGCTTCTGGGAGGAGCTGAAGGGATTCAGGTCAAAAGTCTTGCTTCTGTTTGTTTCCTCCATTGAGACCAATATACGCCAAAGTTAGATTTATCCTGATAATACAGTATCTTGGCTTGATTTGCTCTTCTATTAACTTTTTCCCCTCCAGCATTTTCAAAACATTGCTGTGCATTGCTGAATCTAAATCCGACAGTCCGATATTTTCTGCTAGGATTATATGACCTAGAAATATTATAGATTAAAATAAAGAACGAAGCATCTGCTTAAAAATAGAGACATTTCATTATATGATCATGTATTCGTGTTTTTTTTTATCGCTTGAATGCAGATAGATATGAAAAAGAATAATAATAAGTGGCCTTAACTTAAATGTACTTACACTGAAATTATTGTGCAAACATGTTTTTACAATGTACGTATACTCATGTAAATACATGCATGCAATCACATCTGCAATTAATTTCTGTTTTTACATTTAGAATTACACTTTTGGGGACCTCACGGTGGCGCAGTGGGTAGCACAATCACCTCACAGCAAGAAGGTCACTGGTTCGAGCTTCGGCTGGGTCAGTTGGCATTTCTGTGTGGAGTTTGCATGTTCTCCCCGTGTTCGCGTGGGTTTCCTACGGGTGCTTTGGTTTCCCCCACAAGTCTAAAGACATGCGCTATCAAAGCACTGTCAAATCTGACTGGCTGATAGCCATGCGATGTCCTGTTAGTATCAGAACTGTTCCACCCTCTTGCAGCTCATTTAGTTGCAAGTTGCATTCAGTTGCAGCTCATTTAGATCGCTGCGGCCGGGATTCTGACCATCACACCTGTCCTCAGGTCTTTACACTGGCTCCCAGTTACATTCAGAATATATTTTAAAGTATTACTACTTGTCTATAAATCACTAAATGGCCTAGGAGCTCAATACATTACAGATATGCTCACTGAATACAAACCTAACAGATCACTCAGATCATTAGGATAATTTAAAATAGAAACACCAAGAGTTCAGCTAAAGCAGGGTGAATTGGCTTTCAGCAACTCTGCCCCTCGCTGCTGGAATCATCAGATGTGCTCCAACATTAGGTACATTCACATCAAGACTGAAAACACATCTGTTTAGCTGTGCCTTTACTGAATGAGTAATGTGCTACGTCTGACAGATCGCACTATTGTTTTTCTTTTCTTTATCATTCTTTTAGAACCTGTTTTTAACACATTTTATTCTGTTTTTACTCATTTTTATTATTTGTTTTTATTTTCTTATACTTTAATTTTATTTATGTTTATGTAAAGCACTGAATTGCCACTGTGTATGAAATGTGCTATATAAATAAACTTGCCTTGCCTTGCCTCTTCACCTGTGTGTACCACTCCACAGTGAGCGCCAAGCAGAGGAGTAAACTTCTTATACTTTGACAAATACTGCAGCTGCTGTACCACATAATGTATTTTTTAGACTTTTTCAGGCAAGAATGTAGCTAGACGTAATCAAATATGCAATATTTATAAGGATAAGCCCCTTTTTGAAAAAAAAAATGTTGGATTATTTTGTAGATGGAATTTCCAGTGAATCGGCAGCAGTTCAACATTTTATTGGCCAAGAGCACTCCTCTGATGGACACTCATTTAAGAGTCTGATAGATGTATAGTGGTCTATTAAACAATATAATTCATTTTGGAAATATCAAAAGGCAATATCTGGTGGCAGTCATATGTCATTTTTCCCCAGAGCATGTGTCTCACACACATACACATATACACCCACACCCACACCCAACAAAATTTCTCTGGGTGGGATCTGGCCCACACAATCAGCTTTTGCTTGGCCCACATGTCACAGTAAATTACGGTACATGATCGGACGAAGTCTGGCTTTCATACAAGGGCCAAACATCTGGGCCATGTCTCAGCCAAGTTAATAACCCATAACTGGGCCAGATATGTTTGTGTGTCACGACTCCAATGAATTTGATAAACTCATGAAGCATTTTGCTTTATGACCGCACTTTTGGAATATATATATATTTTCTTTACTCAAAAATAATTTAAATGTATGTCAAAAGTGGGTCAAGAAAGGTCAAACTTACAAGGCCCACATATACATTTTCAACATCTGGGTGAAATTTGATATCTGGCCCAAGTCTTGAGTGTCGCCTATAAGACGGTGCCACATCTGCCAAACTGGGCCATGTTTTCCCCACATGCTGTATGCCAGTGCCGGACGAATGCCTGCTGTGCCAGCTTTTAACCATTTCTGGGCCAGAATTCTTTGGAACCTGGGTATCCAGAATGGCGCTGGGTGGATTATTTTGATGTGGCCAGCCCATACAAAGAAGGAAGCTAAAGGAAAGTTGTATAACTTTTCATTTTCATGTGTTATCTGATCTAATCTGATCTGATCTGATCTGATCTGATCTGATCTAATCTGATCTGATCTGATCTGATCTGATCTGATCTGATCTGATATGATATGACTTTCTCTGATCGTCTTATATTTTGCTCCTAGGAAACCTCCGGTACTTTTTCAGGACATACACTAGGAGTTCCCTTATCATAATACACCTAAAACATGGATTGTCATACAAGGCTTGTCAATGGCAGAGAAGCATTGTCTCTTAATTGACAAAGTATTTCTTCAATGGCTGCAAAAGAGCTAAAGGATGCCTGTGAAAAGACATAAAACACAAAGAGTTCTTAGCCATCTGGGTCTATCAGAGCATCATCTGGCAATGAGGAAAGGGTGAAGTGTTTCAGACTCTTAAGAAGGATGAGGCTTCACTGGGGTCTGACGAGGTCGTCTGAGATAATGAAGAATGACTGCGGGACACAAGGGGTGAGTTAAATCACACGGTGCCAACGATCATGGGACTGGTTTAGTGATGACTTGGAGGATGGATTGTAATATCTGGCCTAGTTTTAAGTTGGTGTTTTTATAGCAATCAATATAACACTGAGAATGAGAAACTCTTCTGGAAAACATGACCATCTTTCACACAAATTGGACTGAATCAGCCATTGACTTGTGGGAAATGGATGTCCTGGGTGGCCTCCTTAAGTTTAAGAGTGATTTTTAAAGGAGTAGTTCAAGCATCAATGACAGTCCTGTAATTTTTTTACCTGTCCTCTTGCCATTTCTTTTCTTCGTGAAGTTTAGTTATAAACTAATTTCGAGAGGAGCGCGTGCTTATGATTGACACGGCTGGCCCAGAGTCAAGCTAATGCACAATCCACCAATCAGTCGATTCCCAGCTTAGTATAAATACCCAAAGCTTCCTACCTTAGTCATCTTCGTCTTGAAGAATCTCCAATTGCTGTAACGTTCACTACGCGGCTCCTCTCGCTTCCCCCTAGAAACCTAGAAACTTTACAGCGCTTCCAGTGAACTCTTTTAAAAACCACATTAGACCTGATTATACATCAGTTCACTGCCGGACGTACCATTTTACGTTACAATACGCATCAAACTATCTAACCTGTACAAACGATTACGTCTGATCGTAAGAATGCAGGATCTTTCCAGCGATCAGCTTAATATGGCAGGCTATCTATACATTACTCCATTCCGTATGGCAAGCCCATTTGCATAATGCATTTAACTAAAATAACATTATTAAAATATTATCTGCTGACATTACTTTATGTAATCTATTCATTACATTACTCGTGTAGACTACTGCTACACAAGCACTACTATTGCATTACAAAATAAAGTAAAATAAATAAATTAATAAATAATAACAATTAAATAAATAATAATAATAATAATAATAAATAAGTAAATTAACAAATAAATAAAAAATTAATTAATTAATTAATTAATTAAAAAAAAAAAATAATAAATAAAAAATAAATAAAAAAATAATAAAAATAAAAATAAAAATAAAAATAAAAATAAATAAATAAATAATAAAATAAAATAATAAAAAATAAAAAAATAAATAAATAAATAAATAAAATAAAATAAAATAAAAAATAAAATTATTCAGCCTAAATAATTCAAGGGAATCATTGACTTCTACTGTCTTCATTAGTTTTAATAACACACATTTCTTCACAATGTAAAACGCCATATTTAGATATCTTTTCTGCCAGGGATACTGTTGTCCTAAAAACAACCAACCAGATAACACAAATAAAAAATTGAAAAATCTCAGATAATACAAAACAAATTAAAAAAATCTTACCCATACCTTAGAAACGGTGTAGCAGAAAATATTGGCGGTTTTGAAACCTTGACTTTTCCAAACCGCAGTATACTGTACCTTGAAAACGGTTATCGTCCCATGTGGAGTCATGTGACCGCTCTCTGTTCAGGCCAATTTAAACTTCTGCGTCGAACGCATGGGTGTGGTCCGGTGCAGCCTTAGCGCGGTCGCTTACCTGCACACCTCAAAAAAATGTAACTATACGTTGCATGTTTGCACTGTAGATGATTGGAAGTTGCACCAGAGATGCTTTGAGATAGCATATTTTCCATTACAATAAAATTATTATTTACATTAAAATATGTGTTTACAGAAGATGCATAAGACTGCTTAAAATATTATCAGGGTTCATGCACGGGATTATAGTTTAATATAGAGTTTAATCATAATGGAGTAAAAGTTT
>CAIGQQ010002476.1:1139511-1152565 GCA_903798035.1 Danio albolineatus | reverse complement strand
TATATATATATATATATATATATATATATATATATATATATATGGTGTTTCAAAGCACTGTATTTATGTACTCATTAATTTTCTTTTCTGCTTAGTCCCTTATTTATCAGGGGTCGCCAGAGAGGACTGAACTGCCAACTACTCCATCATATGTTTTACGCAGCGAATGCCTTCCAGCTGCATCCCAGTACTGGGAAACACCCATACACACTAACATTCACTACGGCCAATTTACTTTGTCAAATTCACTTGACCCAATTCCAATTCTACCCCATAGCCCTTCCCCTTAACCCTACCCCTTGTTTTGCAAGTTTCAGTGAAGGGGTAGGGGTGTCCCAATTCTCTTTAGCTTGAAGGGGTAGGGCTAAGGGGTAGATTGCCCTTCGAACAAAGATTTTTCAGGACCACACTCGAAACCAAGGAATAAGGAAATTTCCCAGAAAACATACGCCTCAACAGTAGGATAGCTGCACCCGGAAGTAAGGAGATCCACAAATTAGTATTGTTTTCATCATTATCATTTTATCATTATCATTATTACGAATATTTACAACAAAACAAGCACATGTTTAAATATATTCATAATCACACTCGTGTTTTACCGTCATGTTTAAAAAAAAAAAAAAAAAAACGCTAAAATTTGAAAAATACTAAATTTCGCTATCTATAATCCATAATAATAACACCTGTATAGTAGACCCACAACATTCTGTCACACGATGACACTCGAATACCCAGTCAGAAGAGTCTAGTGGCAGGTAATGACCTTTTTACAGTGTCTGGTATAATGTTAATGTTGTTTTCGTGTGTTTACATAGATGAATATGGCCAATGTGTAATTGCGCAGTATAGTTACGATCTTTTTGCAGCATTATATCGTTATGATAACATGATATACGCCTTTAGCGATTTCCTGAAGATAAATACCAAAAAATGACACAACTGAAACAGTCGCCATCATCTGATCTGCGATGAAAAAATATGATGTGTGGAGATGCTGTAGTGCTGTCCTATTTCTTAGGGGTAAATTTTGAAGCCCTTCCCCTTCACACTCTGTTTTGAGGGCCAAGGGGAAGGGGAAGGGGTAGGGAAACTGGAGCACTCGAAGAAAACCCACACGAACATGGGGAGACCATGCAAACTCCGCAGAAATGCCAGCTGACCCAGCCGAGACACAAACAAGTAACCTTTCTACTGTGAGGCGACAGTGCTAACCACTGAGCCACCATTCATCCTAAAGCACTGTATTTTTATGATGATACAATTTTACTTTGAGAAATGCTTTATTGAGACGTACTGGTTAATTTGCAGTCATACAACATCTTCAAGAAGTCCAAAAGTCTGCAAGAGCCTACAGGAGTCTCTTGCAGTCTTCACGTCTGTAAGCAAGTCCAAAATGAGTCTATAATATGTTTTAGGAGGAGGGGAGGGGCTAGGTGGAGATGGCTGAACAAAGCATGTAAATGAAGTGTTGCTGTCAGCAGGGTAAATTGCATTTCCCCAGCCCTGATCTCATCAGCAAATTAGTAGCATGAAAACAAAGCATGTAAATGAAGCACTGGAGTCAGAACCAGTACTGCCGCTTGACCAGGTTGAAATTACCACCCAAAGACAAAGAAAGAGTTGTTGAGACCATACCTTTAGTATTTGCATTACTTTGGCAAAGTCTGTGCTCAGGAAGAGAGTTTTGAATGAAAGTAGCTAATTAAAAAAAATAAAAATATAATTATCAGTTTTAGATTATTGTTAAGTTGAAACTAGATTACATAAATTTATATTCCCATTTAGGGAAACCCACAGAATGCATTTATAAGATAATAAATAAGTTGCACGTCAGAACAAACTCTGTCATGTCTTCTTTGGAATCAAGGTTTCACTCAGGTTTTCAGAATCAGAATCAGAAAGAGCTTTTTTTGCCTTGTATGTTCACACATATGAGGAATTTGTTTTCGAGACAGAGCTTCTACAGTGCAACAGAATTGCAGCGATAGGACAAAGAACAGATAATAAATATATTTAAAAATAGAAGTAAGTGATAAATGTAAATATACAGATTGACAAGTGTATGTACGGGTATATTACTATATACAACGTTATATGTGCTGCCGTTATGTGCAAATTGGCATCAAAGTGTGTTGTAAAATAAGTGTATGTGTGTGTAAAAGTGTATAGCAAGTAGTGATGTTGGTTCCACGATTGTTATCATCAAGTGTTCATGAGATTGCCTGAGGGAAGAAACTGTTTCTGTGTCGGGCTGTTCTGGTGCGCAGTGCTCTGTAGCGTCGACCAGAAGGTAACAGTTCAAAGAGTGTGCCAGGTGTGAGCGGTCCAGAGTGATTTTGGCAGCCCTTCTGCTCGCTCTGGATAAGTACATTTCTTGGAGAGTAGGGAGGGTTGTTCCAATGATTCGCTCAGCAGTCTGAACTATTCGACATAGTCTTCGAAGGTCAGATTTGGTAGCTGAGCTGAACCAGACAGTTATTGAAATGCAGATGACTGATTCAATGATGGAGGTGTAGAACTGTTTCAGCAGCTCCTTTGGAAGGTTGAATTTCCTCAGCTGACGAAGAAAGTACAGCCTTTTAGCTAAATTCTTAAAACATTTTAGATCATGTGCGATGAGATGTGCCCATTGGTTAGACATGTTATCACATGACATGTTAAGATCGTTTAGATATTCATCAAAGGATTTATTTAGTAAATGTGTTTCCATTGTAGTTGATCATATTTTGAAATACAAAAAAAGTCTACAAGGAACTAAAAAAAATTATGCTGCGTGCCAATAAGCATACTTATACTGAGCCTTAAAAGTATGTACTTTTTTTGGTGAAGGAAAAATACATACTTTTGAGTGTGCAACAGAAAAGTATGCAAGCTTTGGGACATACTACTTCCTCGTTAACAGATTGTTGTGTTGCTTAGTTAAGAGTCCTGTCAATCATCTGCATTTCTGTCATTTGATTTCCTACTTTACTGGAAAATCAGCAGCAGCTTAATCTCCCGTTCACGATTCTTTCATGCAAAGAAATCTCCTCAGGTGTTTGGATAATTCTGCATATGCTATGTTTTGTAGTCCTAATCGAACTCACGTCCAACGTGCAATGTACTGTGGGCAATATCAGCAGTTAGAGTATGGACGCTTCTACACTTAAAATTTTGAATTGGGCGTAAATCTCATTTAACACTAGGGGGGGGGACAATAAATATAAAATTTCCCTTGAGTAATTTTTTGAAGGGGACACAAATAGTACAGTCAAATTGTACTTCTAAAGATATGTCCCCAGTTAAAAACTTTGGCTCTATTATTATAATTTCAGCATTGAGACTCAGGTTCAATGACAGCAGATGTGTACGGTCAACACTGACTCCTGAAGCAGAAGAAATGCAGGAGAGATGTTTTCTAAACTCATAATAACTCACTTGTTTACATTACACTTGTTAAATCGACAGATCATACTGTAAATAAGTGAGCCTGTGATGTTTATCTGCTGAACTGAACAGCGACAACACTAAAAACATTAAAGAAACTGCTTATCCAAATAAAAACTGTCATTATCCCTTCACCCCCTTACCTGACACTGTACATCTGACTGACCCTGCTCTGCTCTGCCTCAATATTTTCCTTCTCTTTTGCCTGTGAATGATATTATGACATTTCTATTTACATAATCATCCATTCTTAAAGCCAAATTACCTTAATATGTGAACTTTTTGTATTTATTGGCGTTTAAGTGCACGGAAAAATGATCTTATGTCCACCTTCCTTTTTTCTGTAACTTTATCTAGTCACTGCAAGGCAAGATTAAACATAATGGAAATTCACAGTGCTTTACATGAAGTACATAAAACTATAAAAATAGTCACAACAATAAAAACAAGGAATTAATAAAAAGGTTAAAGTTGTTGTTTTGAATTAATTGTCATGTACGAACAGAATGGAAATTGATACAGAAATACAGTGGGGTCAGTTCGGACGTAGTACAGTGCTCATTTAGCAAAGCACAGCTACAAAATATGCTAATTGTGGCCGTTTATGTTGTAAACATTATGCCAACTCGTCACAAATAAAACATTGCATGGCAAATTTGGCGCGTTAGCTTCAGTGCACTTTGCAACAAGCTAACGTGTTAACTAGGGGAAATATTGCAATCGCTAATTTAGCAGACACATGGAAAATACATCGGTAATCAGCATTTTTACCGCAAATAATTTATGAATGAGTCTGTATCAACAACCTTAAAGAGAATAGCTTTATTTAAAGTGAATAAAGTACCCTCCTCACTGGCGAGCAGTTAGAACTGCGCCGAGGCGTCAGGCCACACACACCTGGCTTATGTGTGTGCGCTGCACATAGTCGCAGATTAACCGGGAAAAGCAGTGGACCAAACCACTGTGAGAAAGAGGAGGGTGAACTCAATAGTTTCTAAATGCATTTTAAATGCAAAATGCGTTTTTCTTTTCTACATATACAATTATTTTAGGTATACACAAATATTTTTCACAATACAGTGCAATTTTTTTATTTTTTTGTTTTTGGGAGGGGGGGACACAGGGGGGGATTTACGCCCCTGCAGGAAATAGTAAACCATCCAGGAATGTTTGGAATACTCTTTTCAACATACTAAGATTTGGGACATACTAATTCAATTTTCACATACTGTTTAGGACGGATATAATACGGATTGGGACGATGCAGTAGATTTTCAAAGAGACCCATAATTTGGCACATTTTCCATCAATCTTCACATCAATATACGAGGACTCGTCTAAACCAGTCTGACGACAAAAAGCTAAACTAATGTAAAGTAAATTAGCAATGCTACTTTTTCACAATGTATAAAAACAATTAACCGCTAGAGCCTCAAGCAGTATTCGCAGTTCAGAAAAACACACTGAATCCTGCTCTGTGTAATAAGCATCTAGGAATATTTTAACTGAACACAGATATAACGTTGCATAATTGCCCAGGGTGAATATCTAATTTAGTTCAAAGTTGTTGACAAGGTTTTAAATGAGGGCATAGACACGTTCTCTATTATTATTTAACTCTCATCAAGGGTAAAATTATAATTGCAGGAGATGTCAGTTCTGAGACAGAAAATGCTTTAGGAACTTGTAATTAAAGTGTAATATCAAACAGCGTTTGGTCAGTCATGCTAAAAAAAAAAAAAAATCGGAATCTTAATTACATCTGAACAAAGTTCTGCTCCATATGTTTGCTTGATCCTGGGGGGCAACGGTTTTTCCATCTGAAATCCAGCTGGCCTTTACCGTGCATTCTAATCCGAAACAATGCTCCCAACAGAGCCAAAGTTCAGCTTCAAATCGTGAAAAAATAATCCAAATTGTTCAGGGATGTTTGTTTCTGTGAGTCGAGCAACAAGGTGAGAATCTAAGCAAAGTAGCCTATGAGATTGTACTCTGTAATAACTCCTTTGAAACGTGTTTGTCGAACAACACTAACCATTTCCACACAAACAAACAAGACTTTGCATGTCAAATGATGGTCAGACTGTATGAGAACTGCTACTGCAAGAAAATGAGAGAGGCATTTAGTGTCCTAACCTGTAGTTGGTCCATGAGAATGGTGTGCATCTTAAACTCATTCTTACCATCGGAATGAACAGTCTCATTAAATTTTATCGACCAAGACATCAGCAATTGGTTTTCATTTTCAATTTTGCAATAATAATTACTGTCTGCAGCACTGGCCATTGTAGCAATAGCTCCAGTGGTATTTAATTAATTGATTTATCTTGGGTCACTTCTCAACAATATCAATATATTCTTCTGTCTGGCTAAGCCATTAGATATAATAAAAGCGTGACATGGGGCAATCAGTGGCTTCATTCGGCCCAGACTCTCTGCTTATCTGCTCATAATCACGCCCTCCATCATTTTATTAGCCTGCATTGTGATATTTATAGTGTCCTGTCTTTACTCAGACCTGGGAGTTTGAATTCTAGATACTCTAAAATCAAACTGTAAGACCAATGGATTACTGAAGATTCGTTCATTCATCCATCCATCCATCCATCCATCCATCCATGTATCCATCCATACATACATCCATCCGTCCATCCTTCCGTCCATCAAATGTATGTGTGTATTTATATGCAAGGCAGAATGCCCAACTTCTACATTTGAAACATTATCTTATATTGAAAGGGTAAAGTGATAATGACTAGGCCATAAAATAAAATAAAAAAGCCTGGAAGTCAGGTCTTTCCTCACGAGAACCAGCCGAGCACAGCCTGAATGAGTGACATGGGACTATTCTTCAAAGGACCCATCAGCTGCAGGAGGAGCTGTATGGGGATTTCAAAATGGGTGTTGTAGGCCAGCACAATAAGGACCCAATCTCTGGAAATGGAAACTGGCTCTTAAGACATGTCATGTCACCTAACTGGAAGGGAAGGAGCCTGAGCTAGTGTAGCATGTTGAAAGGCACCAAATAGGAATAGTCTGGCTCATCTTCACAGGCAGTCTGGACTCTGCAACCCAACTACCTGAGAAGTGCTGGACCCTCTTCTACTCTGGTGTTGACCACAGTGACATGTGGTGGGTTGGTGTAGGCTTGCTTATAACTCCTTAGCTTAGCTGTCAGGTTTTGGAATTTTCCTGGTCAATGAGAAGGTCCACTCAATGCGTGTCCAGGTCAGGGATCCAGGGATCAGTCTGGCATGTATCTTAAAGACAAACAGCAGTAAAGAGCACCCAGCCTCATGGAGTCTTTGAGAGGGGTGTTGGAAGGTGGTCCAACCGAGAACTTGGAAGATCTACTTAGGCAGTTGGTGTGTGGGCAGTGACCCACGATGAAAGCGACAGTTACAATGAGTTTGGTGGGACCAACCATATAGTACTATCTGTCAGTCACAAAAAAGATTCTGGAAAATTGTTTGGTACCTCAGGTAGTGAAAGAAGTTCTTTACCAACACCATTATTGCAAAGGTAGAAGGCTGTTGTCCTTAACCGGGAATATTAGAAATAGTGGAGGATTAGCTTGGAGGATCTCCTTAATCATACTTCCATTGAAGACGAGGGACTCAGGGGTTGACTCAGCCATTAACGAACTGAAGTCACTGGGGTACTTTGCAAGCTTGGCAATGGCAAGACATTAGTGTGTATGATATCTTCCCTGGGTACCCCAAGTCTCTGAATATGGTGGGACTGTCTTTGTAGACACAGATCTATGATATCATTCAGGATATACTCTTTGTACTAACCCTAACTTGGTTTGTAAATACCACCTTTAAAAAGGGTATATAAGAGTATGTTTCAACTATAAAGGATTACACTCATCATCTTTCTTGGAAGACTACTGGTTCAGGTACTGGGAAGGGCAATCCAGGCTACAACAGAACACTGGATTTAGAAGGAACAATGCAGTTAATGAGTGGTTAAGTGGAGTTCACCTGACCAGTCCACATGTGGTTTATGAACCTACAGAGAAACCTTGTCCCTTGTGGCATTCTGAATAATAATCTGAATAATTCTCAAAATAAAGTGTGACCGAGTATTGCCTCTGCAATCTGGAGTTGGAAATATGGTTGATGATGGAAAGATAGATGATAATCATAACCATCATCATCATCATCATCATCATCATCATCATCATCATATAAATCATACAAGTGCTATTGTGTTTAGAGAAAAAAATCATTTTAAGTGAAGGACGTTATTCCAAGATAGTTAAAGGTATATATATATATATATTTTCACGCTTACTTCCAATAATATATATTTCCACATTGCTATGATCTGATGCTTTCTGAACTTCTGTTTTTGCATCACTGTTACTTTTGTTGTGTTGTTGTGTCAGTGATGTCTGGATGTTTGTCAAAAGTATAGGGCTGCAAAGATATTTTTCACTTCTCCCGGTATTTTCTAACTGTAACTTGATTGATGTGGAAAGGTGGTTGGATGGTAATTTTGTCCTTTATCATATACTATGACATTATCAGTTATCAGTTACCACTGATTGAACATTTTTGCTTGACAGAAGACTAGACTACTGTTACTGTCTACTGTCTTCTGACTCGCTGTTAAAGGAAAGATGTCTGGATTCATATATATATATGTATGTATCAGGGACGTTTGGTCAGGGGAGGCTGCAGGGTTATAATCCTCACATGTATACTAATGATAAAATCAATATTTTTCCACATATCTGTGTTATAGATGCAATTTCTCTATGATTCAAATGATTTCAATCATTTTTATGATCAAAATCGCTGTGTTTTGTGTATTTCCTGTTTTTCCTCACGTCAGTTTGCGCAATCCCTTGCAAACTGGCTTGAGCCCGTCCCTTTTGCTCACTCAGTGTCTGCTGCCAATCCAATGCTTTCTTAAACTGTTTTCATACATTCTAGACATTTTTATTATATGTCTTCACTTTCCATATAATATGTAATATATTCCATGTATGTCTATCACTTAGTGGAGTTTATGTAATAAACACATTTCGAGAGGATCACGTGCTTATGATTGCTAGCAGCTAACCTGCATTATCCAATTCACAACGTACCAATCAGATGATTCCTAAGTTACTATAAATAACCTTGGTCACGTACCACAGCTATCTTCGCTTTGAAGGATCCCCCCTTCCACCCCTGTTCCTCCTCCTTTCTAGATGGGTTGCACGGCGGCCCAGTGCTTAGCACTGTCGTCTCACAGCAAGAACGTCTCTGGTTTCAGTACTTACCAAACCAGCCGACGTTTCTGTGTGGAGTTTGCAAGTTCTCCCCGTGCTCATGTGGGTTTCCCCCGGGTTCTCCAGTTTCCTCCCACCGTCCAAAAACATGCAACTTAAGTTTATTGACTAATCCAAATAGACACCTTAGACATGCTCCTAGTAAGTAGCTATCTCCTAAGAACAACCACTATCTGTCCTTCAGCTACCCCAGCAGGGGAGTTCTCGAGATCTACCCGAGCTCACACTACCCTCTCGCCTTGCAACGGGAGAGAGCCCTGGGCTCGAGGATCTTATGAGCTCGGGGCTCTCTCCCGGGACAGCATGCCAAACTAGCTTTATAAACAGTCATCAGCTAAGTGTGAACTCTTGAATTTAGTGTTAAAATCGGACATAAAAGCCACACTGAAAAAACATGAGGTGAGGCGGGCAGTAGCTCGCCGCAATGAAGAGGGTGCATCAGAGCTCACGTTTATTCTTAGTGGGTGCACTTCTTCTATGCAGTAAAGTTCAATAGGAGTCTGTTTTGCTCTGACTGACTACAAAAATATATCATATCAGCTCAAACATTTCTCAAAATTGGACTTTCAACCAAAACATGATTAAATAATGGACGACCAATGCCACAGCTAAAAACTCGCTTCAAAGGATGGGACAGAAGATAACGCGATCATCTCAAAGTAATTCAAGTCATGTCAAGACTTCATTTACAAGTAACATTATGCCGAGTTCAGACTGCATGATTTTAGCCTCGATTTTGACTCCCCGACAGGTTTTGAGAAATCGCCGACAAATGCCTAAAATCACAGGCAAATCTGTGCTCGTTCACATAAGTAATAATCATATCTGAGAGAATCGCTGATGAGTTGACCAAATATCTGGAGCTGTCTGCGATTCAAATCATGCTGTGTGAAATGTGTTTTGACTGAAAATAACACCGGCGATCGCCTACAGCCAATGAGAGAGCAGCATTCACTAGTGTGGGTACCTGCAGGCCAGCGGGAGGTTGGGGGAGAAGTTAAAAGCGCTCCTTTTCAGTTTATTCGGACCCAAGAAATGGAGGGAAAATGAGTGTAAATTTGGCATTAGCTCCTGTGTCTGTTTGACGTGTCATGTGAGCAATATCATAACCCAAGCCAGTCAAAAAATAAAAAAAAAAGTTGAGGAGAAATTGCTAATTCCCTTCAAAGCCAGGTGAGCAAATATGTACATTTTCTACCCCATTAAAGGGCCATGAAACCCCCCAGTCTCAGTGGGGTGTTTTCACACCTCTAGTTTGGAAAAGCTCAGGAAAGTGGGTGTGTCCAGCTCTGTTTAGGTGGGAGAGTCAGGGGAGAGAAAGAGGGAAGGTTTTGCATATAAATGGGAGTTTCCATTTGTGCACGCGCTGACTTTCAAACAAACACACAGACGCAGGGGGAGAAAGAAAATGACTATGTTTACATGGACATCAGTCATCTAATTATCTGCCAAATTATGAATTTGTCTACTTTAACTGCAGTTTGGCACTTTAACATTTAATCACGAACATTTCCTGCATTTCCCCCTGACAAACGAGATATTAAATGTTAGTAACTGCTGAAGGAGTGCAGATTTAATGGAGTATTTGAAACGCACGGCGTATTTCTGGAAAAAAAATTCTCCACCTTTCTCTGTAACTAGATGCACTCGGTAGGTAGTGTCAGATATTCGTGTGTGTATACACTATTCTGTCACTAAATGCGGCGAAAATTCTACACGACAGTAATCATTTGATTAAGATGTTTACACTTTACATGGATCTTTCAGTCTATAATACTGTAGTGATATTAATGTGCTGTAAACTCAGCATTAGTTCTAATCATTTGACTAAGGTCTGTCTTTAAACACTGAAAGAGTATTGCTGATGAAACCAACTAACTTTGCCATCTTAATAAACAAACAAACACCACTAAACACCTACTTACCGATCAGGTGACAGGAAAATGAACACCAACTGGAGCCGTGTATTTTTTAAAAGGAGACGAGCGGCAAATTCGGATTTCACCATTTCCAGATGCAAAAAGCTCTCGGGTAAAAATGTTTCTTACAAACGCATTTCTGTCACGTGCGCTGTAATCCACCGTGAGTCCAACTGCGCTCTCATAGCAGGGAAATGAAAGCAAAACTTTAGTTGAAGCACATTTATAAACGCAACACTGAAGACCTGTGTTTCCAAACAATCCTTTTTCTCCCACTTGTTTTGGCAACCTGGTGTCACTCTGCTGTCTAAAAACTGTGACAGCTACATTATTCGAAGCTGTCATGCTTATTAATGAAATAGTGCACGCTGATTGGGTTGAACAACGTCCTTGTCATGACTTAATGCCGCACGCTCAGTGACGTCAGAATGTTCTCGCCGGGACATACGTCCAGTCACCACGCTGGAGAATATGCATAGATCTAATCGGCGTGACGCAGCCTCAAAAATTTGTTTCAAACCGAAAGAACGAATTTGCTCGAAATAACGCAAAAACAACTTTTTAGTCAATTATATGTTTCCTAATAGTGTTTATAGCAGCGTGGGACACAAATATGATTGTCAACAGCTCAAAAAATTTGTTTTGGTGTTTCATGTCCCTTTAAAGGCTTCGTTCTCATTATGTAGTTAATAACAAAGATATGCTACGTGTTTTTGGGTGTAAGACGTAGTTTGGACAAAGTTGTCTGCTATTCTTCCTATTTTGAAGTCATGCAGTGTAAAACTCCCTGTCGCCGATCCATCTTGCACTGTAAACAAAGCAGCGACAAAACGCTAGCTCAGATAGTCATGCAGTGTGAATACATCTGTGACACGACTACTTTGAAAATCATGCAGTCTGAACTCATTACTGTAAAGGTAAGCGCAGTGTATGAATCCTGTGTGTGTGTGTAAATGAGAGAGAGAGAGTGAGTGTGTGTGTGTGTGTGAATGAGAAAGAGCGCATCCGCTGTGGTGTGTGTAGTCGCTTGTAATAGTTGTCTGTAGCTGCTGGGTGTTTTTTTGGGAGGCATATTTAATCGCTATACATTTTACATTCTTCCTTGGCCCAAGATGTACCTGCCATGTGTGTAGAAACAATACTGACATGATATGTGAAACACAATCAGTAGTTGGCAAACATATCACGTGGATTTTTTTGTATATATTCCTTTGAGGTAACACTTTATTTTGATAGTCCATTTGAGTATTAGTAGACTGTCTACTCAATATCTGTTGATACTGACATTCAACAGACATTTAACTGACTATAAGAAACTTTGCAAGTACATGTCAACTTACACTAACCCTACCCTTAACCCCCAACTTAACAGTCTTACAATCTAATGAGAATTAGTTGCAATGTAACTTAAATTGAACAAACGTACCATCAAAATGAAGTGTGACCACAAATTGTGTTAAACCTTATTTTCCACGTCTTGAAGCTTGAATTATAATGAATAGGATGTTTTATATCCATAAGCAAATGAAGACAAACAGCTTTCTGCTTGCCTCAGTTCAGTAACTTTTTCGCTCACCAAGGTATCAGATTCCAAAAATCATCTCTAAAGAAAAGACAGCTATAAAGTGTCATAAAAACTATCAACCTCATTATCATTTCCCTGTGCATCTCATCGCAACTAATTCTACACTCTTCGTTTGCTCAGGGCTGATCTACAGGAAACATGACTCCATGATAATTATACCGTTCTTCAAAGGCTGAGCTCCAAAATAGTTCATATTAACATACAGGTAGTTGAACTATGCAAGAGGTGAGAGCAGGAAGGATTTAGAGAAAAAGAGAGAGAAAGAAAAAAAAATCAGGAAAGGCAACAAGTTGTGCTAGAATGATGCATGTTTGCTGCAAGCTTCCTTAAGAATCTCAACTTCTTGTCTGACATCTACATCTTTGATTTTTCTTTTTTTTAGAATGATTGAAAAAAATGAAGAAATGTTATATAACTAGTGAGCCATGCATTAAAATAAAACATGTGGATTGCTTTGAAGAAGGTTCAAAGCTTCTTTTTGGCTGAAGTGAAACTCAAAGCATGGACATTATAATTGTGGTGGCCTTAAAAAGCACCCAGAAAGAAATCAATACATGATATTCTGTCCCTGCATTCAGGAAGTGGTCAAGGCAGGGTTTTCTAGGCCTTTCTGTGCCATGCTCGATCAATTATTCATTCATTCATTTTCTTTTCGGCTTAGTCCCTTTATTAATCCGGGGTCACCACAGCGGAATGAACCGCCAACTTATCCGGCATTTGTTTTTACGCAGCGGATGCCCTTCCAGCCACAACCCATCTCTGGGAACTCGATCAATTACAAAAAATAAAAATAAAATAATAATAATAAATAATAATAATAATAAAGCCTTAATATAT
>CAIGQQ010002476.1:1074683-1088645 GCA_903798035.1 Danio albolineatus | reverse complement strand
ATATATATATATATATATATATATATATATATATATATATATATAAAGATATAGCTAGCATTTGACAAAGGAGAACTTTCAGCATGTCTTCCAGTTCAGTGCTGGATTTGGCTTAAAAACTCCTCCAACCAACGAAGCTGTGGATTGTGAGCCACAACCTGTAAGTATTTTTATTTGCAAAAATGTATCTATTACATGCACAGTTTCTAGCATTAACGGTATGTTGTAGCTAGAAGGTCAACAAGGATGTAAATAATGAAAAATGTTGTTTGGCACCACTAACAATTTAACTACAAATTCATATTTGTCAGTCAAACCGCTGTAAACACGCACAATCTTCAGCAGCGCTGCAGAGTTTCTCTATGCAGACACTTTCTCTGTGTTATACAGTACATCTCAAATAACGAACTCACAAATGATATGTGAACGTTTCATATTACTTACACATGCTTATTCCGAATATATGTAAAAGACACTTGTCACATTTTATTTTAGATTCAGGCAGCTAACACTGCTAACAGCTACTCTGACTGACAGTGTTTACACAGTGCAAAAAAGTGCACACTGGTAGGGGCGTGACTTGGAGCCAGTTGGCGAATCACAGCACAATATGTTAGCTGACCAATCAGAGCCTCTTGAGGGTGGGCGTTTCAGAGGAGTTAGAAAATATAACAGTTGTTTTCATGTTAGCAGAATAGCTGTATATAATCAAAGTAATATATATGAAAAAATAACGTCATTTTATACAAGGTAAGCATGATCACACAATGCTTTGCATCTTTTAAACACAACCAAGCCTTAAAAATACACTATACATAAATCCATTTAAACTCCAACTTACAAGGACTCAATAAAGTAAATAATGTTTACTTGTGAATGCATCACACAATCATGTACAGTATATGCTTTCATAAACCTTACATAATTATTTTGCTATACTATCTTGCACCATATTGTTATGCAAAAGTATTTGTATAGTCTGACTTATTATTGTATATTTATATGTGTATTCATAGTATATGTATAGTTAGCAGTTATTATAGATAGATTATATTAGTTATGTATATACAGTATTTGATATAGTATTACGTCCAGTTTTTTGTTTTTATTTATGATTATGTTTATTTATGTAGCACGGTGGTTCTGTTAGACATGACATTTTGTTCCACTGCATGTCCACACATGACAATAAAGTCAATTTGACTTAATTTGAATTTGACTTAGGACATGTTTGAATAGTCACTGACATCTATAGTACTGTATTATATTTATTTTTTTGTTCCTACTATGGATGTCAGTTGTCAGTGGCTGCCTTTTTTTTATACCATTCTTCATAATACCTTGCTTCGTGTTCAGCAGAAAAAAGGTGTGAGTAAATGATGAGGGGATTTTCAGGATTTTTATTTTTTTTTGTGATTAAACACCATTACTGTTTTGTTGTTTATGTGAACAGTACAGCAGGGCAGTGATGTTCAAAAATTCACACCTGAGTTCTAAACATAGCATTTACATTATCCAATCAAACCAAACTGGGATATCAAATTAACCTCAGTGGCAGTGCACATTAAAAGTGCCAGTTGTGTGCTTTAAAGTGCCCCTTAAATGACATAATTATGTTTAAATTAAACATATGCCAGCTCACCGCTAGCTACATAACTAACACTAACACACATGTGTGTGGTTTTATAATTACCAAGCATTCACTGAATGTGTAATCTTTCAACCCCTCTGTCACACTACATTTGCAGTTCATGCTTAAAAAGAAGAGGGAATTTATTCATAGTTTGCCGAAATAACTTACTGAAATATGTACATTGACAGCTAAATGAGTTAAATTAAGTACTGCTTCTTGACTAAAGCAAGTCGATCCTAGTTTGACATAATCCCTTACAGTACAATTCACAGAAATCAACCATCAGTCTATTTTAGAGTTATTAGGGATGAAAAACCTTTTATTTACTGTATTTTTATTTCAAGGACTCGAAGGCTTAGTTAGTAAATGGTTATTTGTATTTGAATAGCCATCCGTCAGTGTTTTAGCTAGCCTACCTGTGGTATCTAGTTCTCAATCGCAGTTGGTGTGATAACAGAGCCCGGGGTCACTCTGAAATTAGAGCCCCATTAACTGAATGCACACTCTGTTTATTCAGGATTCCCAGACACCAAGAGTAAATCAAAAGGATGCATCTGCAATGAGCTAACTGTAACATCTAGAACGAAGCAGCTATATAATTCATTACCCGCTAAAGCAATTTAACCTTGCCAGTTATACTTGCACTGTGCCTTTTCTTATTACAGTGTCATCAGAAATCTAATTCTGTTAAATGTAATTTTTTTCTCTCTCTAAGAATGCAAATGCATTTAATCATTTTCAGCGTGACAGCATTTGCATCTCTGATAGACAGGAAATCATAAATACCTTAAATGGCTCGTTTCCACTGAGTGGTACAGTACGGGTCGGTACGGGTCTTCTTTATCAGGCTTGCATTTCCACTGCAAAAGGGTACTCTATTGGTGGGCGTGGTGTACGACAGAAAGTTTGTCGACGTCATTTTCGCTCGAGGAAATGTCTACAGTAAAGCTTTATGGGTCGTTCACAAATCATACGAGAAGCACTTCTCACAAAACAGATGCTTTATTATACACATAAACACTGGTGTAAAAATGTCATTACTGACTGAACATGATCTGATTATAACTGCAGATCAATGATGCGAAATAGCCTACGGTCCACGATTATATCAAATAAATAAATAAATGCAGCATATATGAACACATACAGCCCCACATAGTCTCCGATGTTACTAAATTACAGAAAAACTACACACAGCATGTATGCCTTATTTAGGTTCAAAAACAATACGAAATAGAGCCCCGTCTGTGCAAACCTCTCATCTGTGTCTTTTATCTTCACCAGTACATGTAGCCTCTCCGTCATTATTCTCTCGTTAGAGAGTAACTTCGTCATTCCCAGTTTATAATAATCCAGGTTATAATCTTTGTTATTTCAAACATTGACGTGCACACGAGCACAAGACAAAGCGAAACCACTCGCGCTCCTGTTTAAGGGTTCGTAACCCATAACAATCTGCTCTTCTCTCAGCTTCGTGGCCGTTCAAGACGACGACAAGGTTTGTTTGAGCTCGGGTCGACCATGGCTCGTTATTATATGCTAATATTATTTCAGAGCATTGTCTCTCGGCTGTGTATTAAACATGGCGGGTCCTTTGTTTTCATTCTGCTTGTTGCGTGAGCAAATGACGTATCTCTGTAAGCCAATGGTGTTCAGCTGCGCGTCTAGCTCCGCCTTACAGCACGCTTTGGTACCCTTGGGGCCCTTTGCAAAGGGTGACTAAAAAGTGGTACGGTACGGTTCGGTTCGGGACGCTTTTAGACAGTGGAAACGGCCTTAAAAGCGAACCGAACCGTACTGTACCGTACCGTACCACTCAGTGGAAACGGGCCAAAAGAGGCACAAAACGTCAGTAATCAAATTATTTTCCAAATTATTAATTTGTCAACTTTAACGGCACTTTCACTTTAATCCAGTAACATTTCTTGCATGCCTCCATGACAAACGAGATGCGAGGAACTGCTAAGAGTGAGTTTTTGAGACCGCACGGCGTATGAGAGAAATAAAAAACCCTCCGCATTTCTTGGTAACTTATGCTCTCGGTAGGTAGCATCAGAAAGCCGTGTGTGTATACATTATCCTGTCACAAAATGCGGCGGTGTTTATATGTGTACACTCGGAGAGCAGCATCTACAGCGGATCTTTCAGTCTATAATACTGTAGTGATGTTAGCATGCTGTAAACTCAGTAACAGTTCTAATCATTTTGATTAAGGTATGTCTTTAAACACTGAAACAACACTGCTGACGAAACTAACTAACTTTCCCATCTGAATAAACAAGCAAAGAGCACAGATCGCGTACTTACCAAAGACAGGACAATCAACATGAACTGCAGGGGTGTATGAGCGGCAAATCCGGATTTTACCATTTCCAGATGCGGAAAGCTCTGGGATGAAAGTTCCTTAAAATTGCATTTCTGCTGCATGCGTATGTGAGTCCAGCTGCGCTCTCATAGCAGGGAAATGAAAACAAAACCTTCGTTGCAGCACATAAACACAACTCTGATGACCTGTGTCTCCAAACAATTCTTCTTCTTCCACTTGTTTTAGCAACACAGCTTGACGTCTCTCTGCCGTCTGAACACTGCAACAGGTACAAACAATCTTCGAAGCAATCATGAATATTAATGAAGTTGCGCTGCATACACAATAGAGCGTGCTGATTGGTTTGAACTAAGTCTTTCTCATGAATTAATGCCACACACTCAGAGACGTCATGATGTACTGGCCGGTAAAGACGTCCATTCTCCACGCTGGAATACACGCATGGATCTCATCGGCATGACACAGCTTCAAAAATTAGTTTCAAACCGGAAGAATGAATTTGCTCGAAATAACGCAAAAAAAAACAATTTTCACTCTTAAGCGAAATATATGTGTCCTAATAGTGTTTATAGCAGCGTGGGACACATATATGACTGTCAACAGCTCAAAAAAATGTGTTTTGGTGTTTTGTGACCCTTTAACATCAATTATGTAACAAAGGCTAATGAGGAAAAATTCCAAAATTATTGTTTTATACCTTTGACATATAACACCTGCTTGGTGTTTCTTTAAGTTTTGACTTAAGGAAAACATCACCTGACTGTGTGTGTGTACATCTATTCTGTACATTGTGGTGAACTATATGTATAGAAAACCAGTGCGTGTTGACCTCCTGGGGACATTTGTTTTGGTCCCATGAGAAAAATGGTTTATACATCACACATAAAGAAGTATTTAATAGATAGATAGATAGATAGATAGATAGATAGATAGATAGACAGATAGACAGATAGACAGATAGATAGATAGATAGATAGATAGATAGATAGATAGATAGATAGATAGATAGATAGATAGGCAGGCAGGCAGACAGACAGACAGACAGACAGACAGACAGACAGACAGATAGATAGATAGATAAATAGATAAATTATTTACTTTGAGCAATGGGTTTAGGGGAAGGGGCTGAAATATACATTTCATATAGAATAAAAATCATTATGTCTATGCAAAGTTCTCATTAAGATAGCTATACACATGTGTGCATATGTGATTGTCTCCCAGGTGTGTCTTGTTTCCCAATTACCCTTTTTTTCCCCAACTGAATGCCTGAAAACCAGTCAGTATCTGTCTCCCGCAGTGCAACACATCTGCTTCACATACAGGCTGTTCACACTGAGCTTAACCCTTGAGCTATTGTCATTCTAAACACCGCTTTTAACCCCAGGTAAAGACACATTTCACACCTGTAATTTGAAAGTGATGTTAGTGATAAGATGACATACTTTGCACCATGTTTTCATACAATAGTACATTTGTTTTGTTTTCTTGACTTTGCACATCTTGAGAGGCTTAGATAAAGGTGGATAGATTATCTAGGCAAAGGAAAAGTGTTCTCTAACACAGATTTAGACAAATGCGTGAGTAGTTTTTTTCAGCTCATGACAAAACTTTTGTGTTTATATTTTTGTTTGAGCATACATAGAACGTATGTGGCCTAGATAAATGTAAACAACTCTAGAATTCTATAATCGGCCCTAAAATGAAATTGTTTTTACCTTATTTGGAAGGGTCATGAATATTAATGAGCTCTGACACTCTTGCAGCTTATGTCAGTCTTTGATGTTCACCATGTGACCTGTCGTGTTCCCCTCTGCCTTAGTTCTTCATCATTTGTAATTGTTTACTTTAATTCTAAGATCTATAGTAACTATAATAATAATTACTTAATTTAAATAATACTTAATTTAAATAATTTGGGTCACATACTGTTCTTCACATACCATTTATGTTTGAAGTATGAAAATTTTGACGTAGCCAAGTTCACTCAATAGCTAGTAAGAATCCATAATGCACTGTGAGAGTTTGTGCGCTGAATGAATACCTATGTTCATCCACAAGATGACATCACCAATGGAATCCTGTCTGTATTTGTTTGAGCAAACATAGAAGGTATGTGGCCTAGGTAAATGTAAACAACTCTAGAATTCTATTATCGACCCTAGAATTAAATAGTTTTTACCTTATTTGGAAGGGTCATGAATATTAATGAGCTCTGACACTCTTGCAGCGTATGCCAGTCTTTGATGTTCACCCTGTCACCTGTCGTGTTCCCCTCTGCGTTAGTTCTTTGTCATTTGTTCTTGTTTACTTTAATTCTAAGAACTATGGTACCTATAATAATAATTACTAAATTTAAATAATACTTAATTTAAATAAGTAGGGTCTCATACTGTTTTTCACATACTTTTTACGTTTGAAGTATGCAATTTTTGACGTAGCCATGTTCACTCAATAGCTAGAGAGAATCCATAATGCACTGTGAGAATTTGTGCACTGAATGAATAACCATGTTTGTCCACAAGATGACTTCCACAGTGGAATCCTATTTGTGTTTGTTTGAACATACATAGAAGGTATGTGGCCTAGGTAAGCGTAAACAACTCTAGAATCCTATCATCAGCCCTAAAATGAAATAGTTTTTGCCTTATTTGGAAGGGTCATGAATATCAATGAGCTCAAACACTCCTGCAGCTTATGTCAGTCTTTGATGTTCATCCAGTCACCTGTTGTGTTCCCCTCTGCCTTAGTTCTTTGTCATTTGTTCTTGTTTACTTTAATTCTAAGAACTATAGTAACTATAATAATAATTACTTAATTTAAATAATACTTAATTTAAATAAGTAAGGTTCTCAAACTGTTTTTCACATACTATTTACGTTTGAAGTATGTCATTTTTGACGTAGCCATGTTCACTCAATAGCTAGAGAGAATCCATAATGCACTGTGAGAGTTTGTGCACTGAATGAATGCCCATGTTTGTCCACAAGATGACATCCACAGTGGAATCCTATCTGTGTTTGTTTTTTAAATAATGCATGTTATTATCAGCAAAGCACAAACATAATGGCATCCCTTCCAGTGCACTGTGTTCAATTCACTCACTTGTTCTCATTTACACATTAAAGCAGACTATATAGGGGACTGTCAGGGAACAGTGAATGACGTTATAGGGATTCGGCACTTGTGTTTTATTTGTTCTTGGTCAGTTGTTGATTATATGTGGATGGTTTGTCTTCTCTGCTCTTGTTTTGTTTGTTTATTTAAATCACTTTTCATTTAGATTTGTGTCTCTGCCTTCTAATTCATCACTGTATGTTCCATTTAAAGTTCTCTTTTGTGAGCTCTAATTTGAAGGAGACATATTATGCAAAATTCACTGCACATAGTGTTTGAACAGAGATGTGTGTCCACAGCGTGGGTAAACAACCAGCATATAATGGTAAAAATTCCGCCCACCCCTTTTATCTCCATATAAGTAGTGACTGCAAATGAGATATTTCAGACAAGCCCTGCCTTTGTGACTAGCAACAACACCCCCTACTATTGTGCCACAGTCTGCTGTGTTTATAGACTCGCTATGGTACAAGTTGATATAATGTCTATGCAAAAAAAAAAAAAAATCACAAATCACTTTGTGTTATATTTTTGCAAACCTTACACCTAACTGGTTCCCAAACAAGGGTCAAATTAATGTAGGATTTGCATAATTTTATATTCAGAACAAGAGTTGCACATAAAAGCTCCTTAATTTTTCAGTCATGTTTCTAAATGTGTGTTATATATACTATTGTTGCACTCTCAGAAATAACTGTACGTATGCTGTAATTGGGACAGAAACCTTTCAAAAGCATCACTTATGTAATTAAACTCCCCTTAAAGTGAAGAAATGTTGAGGCAGACTCAGTATTACTGTTATTGACTGTGACAGTCATGAGTCTTTTGCTCTTTAGCTTAACAATTCTGGCAGAATATGTTGTGATATGCACTAATAACGTGATTGGCTTTCTTTTCAAAGGGGGAGGGGATACCCCATGTCCTGCCCTGTCTTCCTGTTTCAGTTGGGATTATATCAAATATCAGATGAAAATGCACATTTCAAAGCACTATATAGGACCTTTACATAATTTGGAATGGGTCACCCTTAACAGGAATGCTTTGCACTTGCATGGTGAAAGTTACAATCGGCATAATTGTCACTTGAAAAACAAAGCTGGATGGGCTATTCATATAATATGGTTTTGCACACACATACACACACACGCACACACACTCACACACACTCAAGTTCATTATTTCAAATGTAGTTGTGTGTCAAGTGAGCACAAATACACTACCTGACAATATTATACAGTATTGTCGCCTATCCAAGTTTTAGGAACAGCTTAACTCTAGTTGATCATTTGGTATCAGAAGTGGATTATATGAAAGGCAAAGGCCTCTAGATTACGCTTATTAAACCAAAATAAAACATGATTATGCCTTGATTTTTAATTATTTAAGTAGGACAATAAGGCCTGACTTTGCTTAGATAAAAGTCTTGTTAACAGAAATATTGTACAGTATAAAATATAAAGTTATGGTGCAGTGGAAAAAAAATTATAATATTGTGTATGACTCCCATGAGCTTGGACGACTGCATCCTTACATCTTTGCAATGACTCAAATCACTTATTAATAAAGTCACCTGGAATGGCAAAGAAAATGTTCTTGCAGGACTCCCAGAGTTCATCAAGATACTTTGGATTTATCTTCAATGCCTCCTTCTTCATCTTACCCCAGACATGCTCAATAATGTTCTGCTGGCCAATCCTGGAGCATCTTTCTTTGCTTTCAGGAATTTAGATGTGGAGGCTGAAGTATGAGAAGGAGTGCTGTCCTGCTGAAGAATTTGCCCTCTCATATGGCTTATAATGTAATGGGCAGCACAAATGTCTTGATACCGCAGACTGTTGATGTCGCCATCCTCTCTGCAGATCTATTGCACACCCCTATACTGAATGTAACCCCAAACCATGATTTGTACGTCACCAAACTTGACTGATTTCTGTAAGAATTTTTGAGTCCATGCGGGTTCAAATAGGTCTTCTACAGTATTTGTGATGATTGGGATGCAGTTCAACAGATGATCCATAGGAAAAATTTACCTTTTGCCACTTTTCCAAATGATCAACTAGAAGTCAAGTTATTATTTGTTGCTCTTACAACTGGGATCGATGACCAGACTTTTGTCACGTAGTGTGAATAGTGGAGGCGTCAAATCTCACTCCAAGCATTTAAATGATCTATGATCAGTTTGGATGATCAATGATGATCCATAATTAGGGCCACACGGAATCTGCGCGCGCAGAATTCCGCAGATTTCCGCAGATTTTTAGCTCATCATTGATTCTGTTTATTTACTTGTGTAAATGTGTGTAAATGTATATTTAATCAGTTTTCAAATTAATTTCAGTAATAATATTGGCTAATATGAAAAGATTCATGTGATTTATTTACAATAGTTTTAATACTGTTACAATACAGTACTATTTTCGGTGTTTTAGTAAATATTTTATATGAGGGACATACTTTGTTTACCAAATAAAGTGGATCTAATTGGATTTGCATTGTAAACATTCAATAAAAGTTAAAAAGGTATTACTTTTTATTTTATATATTAAGATTTTAGTTACGACACTTCCAAAATCATTCCGCATAAATCCGCAGATTTTTAACAAAATACTCCGCAGAAATAGCAAAAAATGTGCGCAGATTCCGTCTGGCCCTATCCATAATCCATACATTTCTACTTTCTGGCTGTTTTTTCTATGAATTAATTCTGTAGAAGTACAGACCATGAGTGTCTCCTCGTTGGTTAGTAACGCTATATTTGTACAACAATCCCCCTATCTTAATTATTTAATAAAAAAAGAGAGAAATCATGGTTTAATTTATAATTTTTAGATTATTTTCAGATTTCGCTTAGATCAGCATATGGGGCGGCTGCTGCTTGTGCTATGACTTAAGTAGGCTTGTAGGCTTTAAGTTTAATTTTGATTAAATTATTTTCTAATTGGTTGCGTATTTTGTCATAGATATACTGTACACCTTTAATGCATAGTGCAGTCCTTTTAGTCTTTCTCTCTCAGAAATCTCACTCTCATAAACTGTAATAGATGTGCAAAGCATGAAAGCTTGGCAGGTGTAACAACACTAACTAAGGAGGGTGGGGCTTACCGAAGGGTCGGTTGCAGAGATCAGTTCCAGCTATAAATAAACAAAATTTGCTGGTTCAGCTTCGTATGATCACACTATTTTAAACAACGGCTGAACAGTTCCTTTGACTTTAAGCCAATTATTTACGATACTTAATTAGCTACTAGCATGTTGTTGTGTTTCATTAAATTATGTTTTCTATTCTAATTCTAATTGATTTGCATTTGGGAGGTGTAGATCCGAATGCTGGTTTATTGAGAAAGGTCAGTGACGCAACAGTCACAATCAGGAGCAAACAGATGTATGCAGGCAAATCCAGAGTTGTAGTCAAATACACAGGCGATTGGTCAGTACGGGCAGGAAGCATATAACATAAACAAACAAACAAGGCAAGGGTCAAAAACACGGTAAAGCAAGGCAAGGAAAACACGTCGTAATATTCACGATGTATTTGTAGTCCTTGTAATGAATGAATGAGCTTCAGCTGTGTCTGTGTGAATTCAGCTTAACTTGGAACAGGTGCGTGTGAGAGGTGCAAGACTGGAACTTGTAGTCCATGTTATGACAGATTTGTAGTCTGTTGAAATCTGCATGTTTACTAGCGATCTGCAGCTGCTCGATCGCTTGTGATCATAACATTAAACAACTGTTGAACAATTTAATTGTTTTTATAGCAATTATTTACAATGTTTAATATGTATTACCTACAATTATAAGATTTTTTTTTAATTAAAGACTTTATTTTAGACATATTTACATTTTATGCTAATCTGATTTTATCTGATATATTTATAAGTCATTTGCCAGCTGGTGTGAAAAATAAATTAACATCAAATTTAAGTCCATTATGCGGAATCATAAGTATGCTAATTTCATCATCATCATCATCATCATCATTATCATCAGTGAAATATGTACCATGTCTGTTTATTTATGCATGTCTTTGACCGTTTTATGGCCTGTGCACTCCCCATGTATCCGATCACCCTGTCAGATGCCCTGAAGAGGAGCGGGAAGGTGAATGCATGAGTAATGAATCAGTGTTGACAGATGGAGGAGACCCAAAATGATATGGACAGCCTAAATAGAATAAAACATTGCGCACAGACAGGCACATGGCCAAAAAAGTATTCATCTTGAACTCCACTGTTCGTGTTTTTCCTCTCTTTGCATAGACCTCTGAAAGGAATCCATCAAACTCTCATTTCATTTTCGAAGAGTTCTGTTGCTAAATATGGCTCAACGGGCAGCGGGAGATGGCATGATGGGATTTGAGAGGGTGTGTGAAAGGTGTGGACAGGATTCTAGAGCTCACGTCTTGCACCATCAATTTTTACTATCTCACATTCCAGCATATTATGACAGTGGGCCCAGAGGATCTATTAACAAAATGTACAGATGAGTGCCAGCTGCACTGGATCCAGATACAGAATACGAGCCTGTAAATGTTAGGAGAGTTACTTAAAAACACATTATACAAGGCAGCGTCCATGTTATATGCCAGAGTTTGTCAAAACTTGGACTGCATCGTTTTACGGGATTATGTGACTGGCATAAAACACGCCATGCTTTATAGCTTTGTTACTTTGAATAAAAGTGTGAATATCATTAATATGCCATAGTGGGTCATGAAAAGAAAATATTAAGTATAGCCAGTCGCTTCGGTTAGAATCATCACAAATCGTAACTAAGTACTCGAGTGCGCTTGTCACACTCAATTTATGTTATTGACAGTGTGTGTAATTTATTTTCAATCATCCTCCTTTAAGATACACTGGTCATTCACAGTTGTTTGTATTGTATCATTAGATGTATTTACAATACATACAATATATCTTGAGTATACTAGATTGATCCACTTCAAATGTTGACTAGTATGTATACATACGCAAAATAAAAATATAAAGCATGCATAACTTACTAAGACATTTATTATTAGCAATGGTAAGCCATTATAAATGTATTCAACATTGGCTCGTTGTGGAAATGTTTTCTGTATACGTTTCTAGAGACCGCAATAAATGTAGCCAGAGCTACATATGGCTGCATTTCATCTTTAAAATGACGCCACAGGTGGCTTCTGTTTGTTTATGTGTGGATGGCTTTTCTGCTGTTACCAGGTTTCCCAATGGCTCGCCGCATTAGTCGGCAGAATTCAGACATGGGGAGGAGTTTCAGTCAACAATAGGGTTTGAGTCCAGTGAAGAACAATTCCAGAAAGCAGGAAAAACAAAAACAAAACATTAAAATATATAATAAACAACTAAATAACAAGTTGAGGACATAGTAAGATCTGAAAACATGGTAAAAATTTGGTGGTCACGAGGATTTTTCTTTTTTCTGGATTGCTTTTGAAAACACTGTCGGTTGGGTTTAGGGAAGGGGGGATCGGGTCAATCGGTGGTTTTAAAAACACTATTGGTTGGGTTTAGGGAAGGGGTGGGTGAGGGATCAGTCGGTCGGTCAGTCAGTCAGTCGACAGCAGCTTCTGGTGGATTTACGTGAATGCAGGAGGCACTACTGGTGAGAGAAATTTGAGATTTGAAAAAGCGTACACAGTGGTCTATGGTGGCGCAATATGGCTGCCGTCACGTCCTCCGGGTGGATGCTGCACACTAGTGGTTGATAAAGAGACTCCACCCAAAAGCGCTTTGAATGTCCAGAAAAGCACTATACAAATGTAAGGAAAATTATTAGTTCGATGGGATGCCCTTGTTAAATAAGTTCTGGATGCAGTCCTGAATCCCGGTACACCTGCATATATTCCAAAAATAACTGTCTAATCATTATTATTTGATTTATTTATGTTTATATTAACTAATATTTGTATCTCTCAATCAAACCGAACTGAAAGAACACTTCGCCAACACTTCCAGACTGAAACTGCTGACCTCAGGTGCGCTAAAACACCCTTTTGTTTCATCTTATTCACAGCCTACTCTCCACTGGACAAAAGCTGCCAGTCTCCTGGCACACATGCATGCCAGCTGTGCCAGGGGCTTGTTTTGGCAGAGAACCACAGCAAAACAAGAGAGAGTATTAGTCCTGGTGTCATGGCCATGGAGTGGGGGATCTATCTCGATTTGGAGTGCTGGGAGTTCTGGGTGATGGCAGTGTTCAGCCAAGCCCCCCACTGTATCACACTTTCTGTGCTTGTATTAACACCAGCATGCAACAGATGCTCTGACAACAATGCAATCCATCATTGTGCCGGTAGTGGCGCACGTCATTCACCTTCATATGGCAACTGCTCTTTTTTTACTCCTCTTGCTCAAAAAAATAGGGCTCAGCTGAGCCGACGTGCCTGATTCTCCCAATGGCCCTATTTGAATTAATTTGCAAATTTCTGCAGCCGGGAGAAGATTGGAGATTTGCGGACCCCATTACAGTCGGGGCCATGTTGTGCTCAGCTATCTGGGTCGAATAAAAATGATTTCGGCGTGAAGATTGAGGTGATTTTTTTTTGAGGAGTGGGGAGAGTGGAAGCGTTGACATCGTTGTGACATCAGAGCGGCGGCGTCTTCATTTGTGAACTCAAGAACGAGCAACTGCTTTGCTTCACAGATTAGATCAAAGTTGGCAATGTCAGGCTCCATAAACCGATATGCATGACTTGTGTACCCTCAGGAGACTTTCGTTTTTAATATACTAGATAGCATGATGTCACTAAAACATGTTTTTTTTTTTTTCTTGACTTTGATCACCTTGTGTGATGTTCACTGAGTGCATTTTGTTTAACATTTATTTTGTAATTATGTTTATTATTATTATTATTATTATTATTATTATTATTATTATTATTATT
>CAIGQQ010002476.1:1001696-1017199 GCA_903798035.1 Danio albolineatus | reverse complement strand
TAGATAGATAGATAGATAGATAGATAGATAGATAGATAGATAGATAGCAAAAACTGCATTTTATTAGCAGGTCAAATAGTTACTCGAGTAACTGCTGCTTATTTCTCCTAAAAGCACTTTAATTCATGTTATATTATCTATTAATATCACGCAAACTGCATCTAAGACTAATTATTGGGGCAGTTTTGATTTACAACATAGAATTCCACTTTTACAGATCCTTCTGCCTATTAAAAAGAGAATACCCGCTTTAACTAATAAAGCCAGTCGTGTGGAATGGAAGTGGTTTATTTACCTCTCAATGGTTAAACGACAGCAGCCATAACGCCGCTCTTTTACTACTGTAATATATGATTATACGGCTGGGAGAACTAACATACGGAGGTGAACACCGTATGCGCTCCCTGCACTCCTGCAGATGTTACTGCTTGTACCGAAAAGCACAAACTGTTTTTTTTTTGTCTTTAATGAGGGGGCATCTAAAATGTATTAATGAAAATATGAGGACCTGGTATTTATTGCGTTTTATGATTGAGCGCATTTGGCTGTGGCGAAGTAATTTCTTATCTAAATGCAAATTAGTAACACTGGGAATTCGTGTCTTGTAAATATTTCAGTTTTCACAACATATCAATTAGGCCAATGTTTTGTTTTATTCCCTTCCCTTTAGAGTTTTTTAAAAAGACCATGCCAGAAATCCTTCTAAATTATGTAGCACAAGAGCTCAAACTTAAAACAGTAGGTTTATGTATTTATGTAAGTATGTATGCATGTATATACAGTGCATCCAGAAAGTATTCATAGCGCTTCACTTTTTCCACAGTTTATTTATGTTTACATCCTTATAAAGTCATTTATTTCCTCAAAATTCTACACACAAAACCCCATAATGACAATGTGAAAATGTTTTTGAAATTGTTGCAACTTTATTAAAAGTAAAATGACTGGAAAATCACATGTACAAAAGTATTTACAGCCTTTGCTCAATACTTTGTTGATGCACCTTTGGCAGCAATTACAGCCTCAAGCCTTTTTTGAATATGGTGCCACAAGCTTGGCACACTTGTCTTTGGGAATTTTTGCCCATTCTTCTTTGAAGTACCTCTCGAGGTCTATCAGGTTGGATGGGGAGCAAAGGTGTACAGCCATTTTCAGATCTCTCCAGAGATGTTTAATAGGATTTAGGTCTGGGCTCTGGCTGGGCCACTCCAGAACACACTGGATGTATGCATGTATGTATGTGTTTTTTACTTTAAGTAGTTTTACGTATTTTGATATGTTTAATGTGTATCATTAACTCTTATCTCATGTCCATGTCAAGTCCACTTTTGATGAGTTTTTGACAATCCATGTTCTAGGTGTGTTACGGTAAGGACAGATTTACTGGGAGCCTTCTGGGTCTCTTGGGTACGAAAATCAAACATGAGCATGAATGAAGAGATATCATATACAGCTCAATATGCAAACAATTAATTATTTATTCATTCATTTATTAATATTTTATTTATTCATTCATTCATTCATTCATTCATTCATTCATTCATTCATTCATTCATTCATTCATTCATTCATTCATTCATTTATTTATTTATTTATTTATTTATTTATTTATTTATTTATTTATATTCTGTTTGTCAAAATATTGATTAACCCTTCTGTCATGTTCATCTCCTGCCATTTACTTAAGTGTTCCTGATCAAAATTGACTGGTCTCTTTTAACTGCTCTTAAATTGCTCAAAAAACATTCATTAGCTGTGAACAATGTCTCAAACTAGTGTTTAACATGGATTTATAGAACTAGACATAAAATAGCTATAGTGAAAATACAAATAAGCACTGAAAATGTATTACAAAATGAACATGTAATGTCATGGAGGTAATACAGATGGGAAAGAGATGTGTACTCAAAAAATACATTGTTCAGTTTGAAATGAGTGAGTGTGTGAGTGAGTGAGTTGGGGTGGTGTGTATGGGGATGTTTTCTGTTTGATGGCTGAATCAAGTAGTATGGATACCCATTCATTTCCTATGGCTGTCACTTTTGACCAGAACACCACAGGTGTAGTAGCATTGTTGATTCAAAATTCAATAAAATTAGTAATCATCACTTGTATATGAAGAGTTTTTTTGCAAAACGCAATAAACACTATTTTTGGACATTTGGATTTTATGATTGGAAATCACTGTTCAGATGTACATTGATCTATGTATGAATTGCTGCCATTAACCCAATTTAAGAATGAACATTTTAGGCCTACTACAAAATGTATTTATTCACAAAATGTGATATCCGCCAGACCTGTTTCTTTGCAAAATGCAATATAACAGTTATAGAACTGTTATATATTGAACAGATATGCACGAGCTCAGCATCACCTGGGAGGAGAGTCACCGCCGGCGAAGTGCTCAGAGTTTGCTCATTGATTTAATGATAATATCAAAACAAAAAGCATATGTTTTTAAAAAGAGGATTTACTAGGCTAAGTAAAAACGTTTGCCATTTAATTGTTTATACTGTAGACGAGCTGTCAGTCACAGGCTACGTCCGTCTGTCAGTCAGAGAATCAAAGCTTCAGAGTCGAGCTAACCTCATGGATTTTGATGACGGATTGGAGCCGGTCATTCCAGCTGCATAATAATAACGATAATAATAATAATAATAATAACATTATTATTATTACAGTGAAAAAAGTCATTAAATATGACAGGACGAGGCGAGCTTGTGTCCGCGGACACAACAACAGGAACTGCGCCGTCGCGGCTCCGCCTGCTCTGATCATACAGGTTTTCAGCAGTGGTGTTTAGGAGCCTCCACTCTTTCTGTAACGAGCTACAAGTCGTTTATTTAACTAACTTAATCTTACTTATCTATATTATAACTAATCACAATTAGTCCGAAGCTTTTTAAGGATGGTTGAAACGATCAACATGCTCCAGTTTGTTTGCTCTGACAGCTCAGCCGGTATTGTTATCCGACCTTTTCATTCAGGGACTGCCCTGGATTACTGGCACACACCATAGTCACATGATGTCTATTATGGCGTTATGTTTTTGAATATTATGAATATTTATGATCTTTTGATAAATTATTGTTAATTTTCCCACTGATGATTCAAAAGTTTTCTTCAAATGCCACAGTGATGCCTGCTTAACGCCATTAGTGCCCCAGCAAAAAAAGAAAAAGAAAAAAAAAAAAGAAAACATTCTAATATATTGTGTACGTTTTGGCCAAAACTAACTAATTAACTGATAATCTTATTATTAATAATCAATCTTTGTATATACTGTTCCATATATTTTTTATTAATTTTAATCAATTTAGGATGTTTGAGAATGTTAAGATAAATATGTTGCATTTTGGCATGTTTTTTGACTTATTTATGAACTGTTTATGGACATAAAATTCAATAAAGAATATCCTGGATTTGAAGAATATGTGTCCCTGGCCTTCACTGAGCTCAAGTAATAGTTTAATGTACAGAAATTGTGAATAAAGTTGACTGTTGATGTCTTCAGTAATAATGTCAAATAACCAACATTTCTCAAAATGGATATATCTCATTTTGCAACGAAAATCTTCATATGTTCAAGTGCACAGTGTGGTGGATATATGGCCTTGAGGCAATCAGATGTAAAATACAATATTTATTATTAGTGTTTTAAGTTATAAATTGGTCAGATTTGACCCGAAATCGACAGGTTAAACCTGATCTCCATTCAAGTGGTGATCACACAAAAACATGAAGATAGAATAAATATATTTATGTATTTTTATATATCATTTTGTCATGTATACTGAACATGGCAGAATATTTTCCATTATGTATAGGTTGAAAACATCAAAATGCTGGTGGTGGCTGGCAACTTTATTTGAAAAAATGCTGGTGGGGAAAGAATTTCTCATTACAAAATGTGACATTTGTGCATTTGCAAAGTAAGCCATAGAGCTTTAGAGAACATTATCATGTATTATCAAAACTTAAATTATTACTTAGACTTTAAATTTGATTTTCATGTTTTTAGTCAGCAAGAAAAACTTCAGGACACATATTGTACATGTAAACAGGGACCAAAGAGAATCCCAAAATGTTTGGGACTACAACAAAATGCAATTAAAGGACATATAAAGGCACATCTTCTGAAATTAAAGTCACCTTAAGTAGCATTAAAACAACCCACGAGTTTCATTTATGACTTCATTTATTTATCACTTGCTTGGTCTGGATTTTGTGAGATGTGATATGTCACACTGGCAGTCTATGCATATGAATGCTTATTATTAATGGCTTAAAGATAAATTAAAAATGTATTTTAAGAATTATAACCAACTATCTCTAGCTTCAAAAAGATATATAGTGCTCAGCATAACTGAGTACACCCCCATTTTGAATTATTTTTATCTATTTCTCAGTGGATATATGAATATATTTCTCAGCGAATATTTGCAATGTGTTTTGGTGAACTGAATCAAAACAGGTTTATTGAACATATTTATTTATTAAAAAAAAATATTTTTGTCACCAAACATAAAAAAACTAAAGGATAATACAATTTAATTCAAGCAAAAAAATAATAATAATAATAAATAAATAAATCATAAATGAAACTTAATTATTATTATTATTATTATTCATTCATTCATTTTCTTTTCGGCTTTGTCACTTTATTAATCCGGGGTCACCACAGCGGAATGAACCGCCAACTTATCCGGCATTTGTTTTACGCCACAACCCATCTCTGGGAAACACATCCATACATTCTCATTCGCACACATACACTATGGACAATTTAGCTTACCCAATTCACCTGTACCGCATGTCTTTGGACTGTGGGGGAAACCGGAGCACCCGGAGGAAACCCACGCAACCACGGGGAGAACATGCAAATTCCACACAGAAATGCCAACTGGCCCAACCGGGACCTGCCCCAACCGGGGATCGAACCCGCAACCTTCTTGCTGTGAGGCGAACGTGCTACTCACGCGCCACCATGGCGCCCCTATTATTATTATTATTATTATTATTATTATTATTATTATTATTATATATTTTTTTCTCTTAATTTTCCCTCTTTTTTTACATTTGTATTTATTATTTTTCTAAAACAGATAAATTTGGGTGTATTAGTTTTTGGACCGTTATTGTTATTACTGACTGATCTATGTACAATTATAATATTGTATAGCTTCCTATTAAAAATATTAATTTAAAAGATAGATTTGTGAGGGGAGTACTTCCCAGGTAGCAAAGAATTCTGGCCCAGATTTGGCATAAAGCTGGCACAGTAGGCATTCATCCGGCACTGGCATACAGTATGTGGGCCAAACATGGCCTGGGTTTGGCAGAGGTGGCACTGTCTTATAGGCAGCACTCAAGACTTGGGCCAAATATTAAGTGTAGTATCTGACCGAGATGTTACAAATGTATATGTGGGCCATGTAAGTTTGGCATTTAAAATACATTTAAATATTTTTTGAGTAAAGAAAAAAATTCTACTAATCAGGTAAAGCACGGCCATAAAGCGAAATGTTTCAAGGGTTTATCAAATTCATTGCAGTCATGAAACACTAACATATCTGGCCCAGATCTGGCCCAGTTATGGGTTATTAACTTGGCTGAGACTTGGCCCAGATATGGTCCGTGTTTGCCTCTTGTATGGAAGCCAGACTTGACCCAGTCATGTACCATAATTCACTGCAGTACGTGGGCCAAGCAAATGCTGATTGTATGGGCCAGATAATGCTGAGCACTATAAGTAAATATAACAAATAAAGAACAAAAGGAGACACATTGCAAGCAATAACCAAAAGTGCCTCCAGTGTCCGAGAGCGCTTTAATTATCTAAAAGTCTCCATATAAATCTCAGTGACAATTTTTAAAAAATTTTCCCAGGTTGGTTATTACAGATGACATCACAGTGGCATGTACACTGCATTCACAGTATTTTAAAATATCAGCTGTTGTGTCCTGTTTTCAAAAACCTACTGTTTACATAAATTTTGCCTCATAAAGCACGCAAGTGCATCTGACCGCTTATGCTGCGTTACTCACAGCTGCATACCGAGAGCGTCCTTCAGAATGGACACACACAAAGCCAATGTGTGCATTTGAATGCATCCATCTGTCAGCAAATGAGCGTTGCGTATAAAATATGCAATCCCAACTGCATAAATGATGCCTTCACAGGGCATTTTGAAGGTAAGGCATTGAACTACAGATGAATGAAGACACATTTTATCAAGCAAAGCACACATTTTATTTTTATTTTTTTTTGCACAGGACATATATTGTGCAATGAAGCAAGTTTTTTTTTTTTTTTTTTTGTAATTGGCATCATTATTCATGAAACTTTATGCAAGAACTGTGTGTTTTTGAATGTGTTGTTTGTGTAACTGGCAACAAGCAGAATATATCTACGCTGACGTAAGAAACAACAACTCAGAACTTAGAATCAATCCTGAATTATCGAAGTGAGATTTGTAATGCAGCCTGATGCAACTTTTGTTTAATCCTGCCTCAGTTAGTTCAGTTATCATTTAAGTTTGAGTTCAATAACAGTATTTCAGGAGTTCACACTTAGCTGATGATTGATAATAAAGCATAAAGTCCCTCCTATACTGTATATCCTTGAGCCCAGGGCTCCCTCCCGTTTGAAGGGCGAGAGGAGAGTTTGAGCTCAGGTTAGTCTCGAGAACTCCCATGCTCGTGAACGTGCTGAGATATATCTGACTAGAGTTGCCTTAAGATGCTATTTTAAGGTAGTCAATTTACGGTCCATTTTGATGGTCCATTTGAGTATTAGTAAACTGTCTACTTAATATCTATTGATACTGACATTCAACAGACATTTAACTGACTACTTTGCAAGTACATGTCAACATACACTAACCCAACCTAACAGTCTACTTATAATATAAATAAGAATTGGTTGCAATGTAACTTAAATTGAACTAACGGACCATCAAAATAAAGTGTGACCCAATTCCCTTATGTTGTATGGTTTTGGATGGTGGGAGGAAACCAGGGAACCCAGGGGAAACCCACGCGAACACGGGGAGAACATGTAAATTTCGCACAGAAACACTGACTGGCTCAGGGAGGGGCTGTACCAGCGGCATTGTTGCTGTGAGGCAACAGTGCTAACAACTGGGGAAGAAGTTGCTGTGGAAGGGGGGATTCTTCAAGATGAAGATGACTGGAGTAGAAAGCTCTCGTAATTTATAGTCTGTCAGGATTCGTCTGATTGGTGCAATACACGGAGCTGATGTGGTACCAGTTGTGCTCAATCATGAGCACGTGATCATCTCGAAATTAGTTTATAAATAAACCTCACATTATGTATATGTATATTACCAGTGTTGTGCAAGTTACTTTCAAACTGTTTACAAACATTACAGATAACTGATTACTTGTTATTTAAAAGTAATCCCTTACCTTACGCTATTACCGTCTCAGAATTGTAATATATTACATGACTCTTATATTATTTTATAGTTACTTTCACCAAAATAACTCTAGAATTAGAACTTAACATTCTAAAATGACCAAATGTACTACAGAGCATTTTACATCCAGTAGAAAGCGAAGATTAAAAAAAAAAAGTATAGTTGCTATGGTAACACAACAAGTGTATATAAACAAATTACCCAGTGCTGTAGTTTATTTTTACAATATTTGGTATATTATACTACAATTCACCACAATTTACTATAGTAAGACTACACTTTATATTAATTTTATCAGTTCACTATTCTTAATACTACAGTATGCCGAAGCATTCATTAACAATTTATAAATAATACTAGCCAACAACATAGGCAATATACCTAACACCTAATTTACCTTAACATTTTTTGTGTATTGTTAATAAATAGCGTAGCAATATATAAACCATATCAACGTTCTTTGGATAACCAATTTAACCAGAGGATCTCTGGAGAGCAAAAGCACGAAATGAAAAGGAAACACAAGACACAAATTGTGAGTCTGCATCATCTGACGGAGCGAGAGCAGATCATTCGCTCGTGAGCAGCCAGTGCTTTGAGTGCGGACGAGAAGTTTTATCCACAGATGAACAGATGAAACCGATGCGAATGAGATGAATGCGCTCTCAACATGTAATACTGCGCTCACGACATTTGTCAGTGAAATAACACCATATGCGCGTACGTCCATCTCGCGAATGTACTGTCTAGTGCAGTCTTCATATATTTGCAGCTTTTCCAATGCACGTTAGGGATTAACGTTACTGCGAATTGGGCTGAGACAATTGCCTCGGACCTCGAGCTCAGAGGCTGAAATCATTCCGCATTCAAAGTAAAAAGTTCCAATAGCCAGAGGGAGATTAATGACAACATGTGAATATTAACTAACCACAAACAGGATATAGAACTGCTGTATTTTTATTCATTAATGTCTTGCGGTCGAAAAGTTTGTTGTAACGAAAGCGTTACTGAACATGTACCGAGTAAAATATTACTGAAAATGTATTAGTAATGCCTTATACTACTGCGTTACAGGAAAAAGACGTTACTGTAGTACATTACTTTTGTAACGCATTAATCCCAACACTGTGTATTACAAATTCATTTAAAACGTCTTGGTATTGACATTAATTGACTAAAAGTTTTGTTCTCGTACTGGCAGATCTGTAAAACAAAGGCTAACGCATTAGATTAAAATGTCTTACAAAATTAAAAGTCCTGGTTCTTGATTCTGATTAGTGGAATCAGTACGTTAAAGTTGGCTAGAAGTGCCAGCTACTGAGCTTTGATCAGCTGTGTCATTTTGAGTACAGCGATGTGTGTTTTATGGGGAATCAACCAACTTTGCAATATACTTAAAAGTATTTGTGAATGGGTATCTAACATATATTACTATGAGCTATTAGATATGCCTTTGCCATTAACATGCACACACAAAATCTCTCTCTTTCACTCCTTCTCTGTGTGCCTGTGATTGATTCAAAGACGGGAGATCTAACTTGTTCTAAAATTATTTAATGCACAAGACTGTGTTGATCATTCCTTACTTAGGTGAAGTCATTCATTCATTTTCTTTTCGGCTTAGTCCCTTTATTAATCCGGGGTCGCCACAGCGGAATCAACCGCCAACTTATCCGGCATTTGTTTTACGCAGCGGATGCCCTTCCAGCCACAACCCATCTCTGGGAAACACTTAGGTGAAGTTTATTTTATAAACTAATTTCGAGAGAAGCACGCGCTTATGATTGATAGCAGCTGGTCCTCATTAGCTAATGCATGATTCCCCAATCAGACAATTCCTAAATTACTATAAATAACCAGAGTATCTTAGGCCCCGTTTACACTAGTGCGTTTTCGTTTTAAAAAACATAAGTTTTGCTATGGTTATGCCATCCGTTCACACTACGCCGGAGTTTTTAAGCCGCGAAAACGGAGTGTTTTGGAAACGCTGGAGAGGTCGTTTTCATTCTAAAACGCTGCTGCTCCATCTCAGTGTGGATGTGGGAAAACGGAGACCTTTGAAAACGGAGGCGTGGCTGCTAAGATCCGCTACGTGATTGGGGCTTTCGGGTCATTGCGTAACCTTCCCTTATTCGTCAAGCGCACCAGCGTTTGTTGACTAACAATAACCAAATGCCGAGCGAGACACTTGCTTCCTGTTTATACTTGAACGTGCATGCCCAGAGTGCGCGAATGATCACGTGATATACGTTTGTGGTGGAGTAGTGTGGAGGGATATATGTTGAGAGACGCTGGGTGAAACGCTAGTGTGGACGCGGATCGTTTTCATGCTAAAACGCTGTATTAAAGCTAAAACGCACTGGTGTAAACGGGGTCTTACATTAGCCGTCTTCGTATTGAAGAATCCCTTCCTCCACCCCTACTCCTCCCCTTTCCTTATCAGGGCAGCACGGAGGCCCAATGGTTAGCACCATTGCCTCACAGCAAGAATGTCACTGGCTCAGATCCTACCTGGCCAAATCGGCATTTCTGTGTGGAGTTTGCATGTTCTCCCTGTGTTTGCGTAGGTTTTTCCTGGGCACTCCAGTTTCTTCCCACAGATCAAAAACATGTAACATAAGTAAATTGACAAACTAAATCGGCATCATAGATAGGTGTAGAATTCAGCATACACTCTCCAGAGCCATTCATAATCTACGTTCATCAAGCGAAGGGAGTTCTTGAGACCTACCTGAACTCAGACTAACCTCTCGCCCTTCAACAGGGGGGAGCCCAGGGCTCGAGGATCCCACGAGCTCAGGGCTCTCTCCCGGGACTGCATGCCAAACACGCTTTATAATCAATCATTGGCAAGGGCGAACTCTTGAAACACTTTAAATATGTGGTTAATTCTCTCATGCAGTTTACCTCATGCCATTTAAATGTACATATCAATGAATACCTATGGCTTCATTTGCAGAGGCTGTGGATCAAAGGTAATAATCTTGTGAATAATGTTCAGTTTCTTGCGCTCAAGGATAATTCTCCTAACAAAACATCAATGTATCAACAGGAGCCAAACAATCTTAGCTGGCGATAACCTAACTCATCTCTCATTTACTTTCAAACCAACAGATACATTAATGCTCTGGAGATCAAACCTGCCTGACTTCAGACTCAGTAGCTGTGAGATGGGCTGGTGTATTTGGTATTCAGAATACTGTGACACAAACATGATCCATCAATAAAAATACCCCCAGTGTATGAAATTGGATGTGATTTAGCTGTACGCCTCCCTGCTCCCGCTATAATCGGGAAGTTAATGCAAGACAAGCCCTGCTTTTAAAAAGTGAAACGACTCTATAAATCTGAACTGCAGCTTTGACCTCTGCTTCTCCATTTCTCTGTCTGTCGCTCTCTTTCTCATTGTACAACAGTGGCTATTAAATCAAACCTATCAACTTTCGGTAACCTTTCTGCAAACCTCCTGTCATTTTCATCAGAAATGTTTTCAGAAAAGTCCCAAAATTACTGCTGAACCCTGGGACTTTTTGGAGTTCGCTGTGGTGAAAGCTCCAGGGGAAGTACTTTGTTTTCAGGCTTAAACACGAATAGGGGATATGTGAGGTTAAATACATCTTGATGGCAGTGTGAACTGTCATTAGCAACCCTTTTTACTTCAGTAATGTGGTATTTTTGAGTAAAAGAGTAAAGCTGTGAGGAAGGAATAAATGAAATTGGAGCCATATAACATGTTACTTTGCTAAAGCAATGCTTAAACATTTATACTTTAATTCATCTTCCTTCGCCTAAGTGCCTTATTTATCAGGGGTCACCACAGCGGAATGAACCGCCAACTATTCCAGCATATGTTTTATGCAGTGGATGCCCTTACAGCCCCAACCAAGTACTGGGAAACACCCATACACTCTCACATTCACACACACACACACACTCATCCACTACAGCCTCTTTAGTTTATCCAAATCACTTGTAGCACATACGACTCGAACCAGCACCTTTCTTGTTGTGGGGTAGTAGTGCTAACATTGGGCCACCATACCGCCCTCACTGTCTAACCATCTAAAGGTTAACCTAATGCTAAATGTTATGAAACTTTTATATAAGCTTTTTAAGGGGTGTCACGGTGACGCAGTGAGGAACCCCATCACCCCACAGCAAGAAGGTCACCGGTTCAAGCCTCCGCTGGGTCAGTGTGCATTTCTATGAGGAGTTTGTGTGCACATTCTCCCTGTGTTTGCGTGGGTTTGTGCTCCGGTTTCGCCCACAAGTCAAAAGACATGTGGTATAGGTGAATTGAGTAGGCTAAACTGTCCTTGGTGTATGTGTGTGAATGAGTGTGTATGGATGTTTCCCACTGATGGGTTGCAGCTGGAAGGGCGCTCGCTGCATGAAACATATGCTGAATAAGTTGACGGTTCATTCCACTGTGGTGACCCCAGATTAAGCCGAAAAGAAAATGAATGAATAATCTTTTTACTGACCATGGGTGCATTGCCAAAACCATCATTAACCATCCAAGTTCGAAAAAAAGCTATATTTTTACTAATATAGTTCATTAATTTGGTGTATAGTGAATCCATCATCCCAGCAAACATTTGAAACAGTGTCACACAAGTCTTGTGTGGTTGAAACTACACCTCTAGAGCAACTAGAAACTGTTAGTAGTTAAAAGCAGTGTTCCTGGTTGTGTTTTATTATTAACTTGCAGTGTATTATTCCTCACCACAATCCACGTTGATTGATTTTAGAAGATAAAAGTTGCCTTGCTCACATTTTATGTAATTTGCTTCAAATGTTTTTTCCTCCAGTTCGGTTCAGTACAGTTCAGTTTTAATGATCTTCAGAGAATTGTGCTCTCTTCTAAGAGCACTCTTAAAAAATACATTCATGAAATTCTGACCATATGTGTTATGATTTACAAGTGAAAAGCGGTTACTTTCTAAAGCTTGGAAAAACATACAGTACGTTGATGGTTTTAATGTAAATTTGTACTGTACGTATATGCAACATTTCTGCTGTGACCTTTGTAAATTCTACATTTCTGTGTTTTGAGTCAAAAATTGTACAGTATTTTGTAATAAAATGACTCTTTTTTTTTAAATGTAGTTACACTGTAAAAAATAAATCCTTAAGATTTACAGTAAAAAGTAGCTGTGTTTGCTAGTATTTCACTGTTTAAAATACAGTACAAACTGTAAAAGTAATTTATCTTTTTTAACTACCTTATTTCATTAATTTATAAAGGTAATATTTTGAATTTTGTATTTTGTATTTTGAATTACCAACAGCTACGCATCTTTTGCTACGCAGGTAGACACATTAACTCAGCCATATGCAGGTGATGATGAGAAAGTTACATAATAAAGGTTAATTTGTCAATGTTAATTAATGCACTTACTAACATGAACAGACAATGAGCAATACATTTAATACAGTATTTGTTCATGTTAGTTAACGTTAGTTAAAGAGCCCATATGTTGGGTTGAGAACGGTTAAGTTTCACTTTTTGACATCCCAAACAACAGGATGATATGTATGCAAGGTTAAAAAACACTTTCGATGTCTTATAATATCTATTTATTTTTACCTCATTTTCCCACCGACTCCCATATGAATCGTCTGAGCAATTCTTTTTCCCCAGGCACCTCCTTTCCGTGACGCTACCACGTCACGTCACTACGTCATGTCCGTGTCGGCAGCCCAATGCCAGAATTAACACTTCATGGACTATTGTAAGCCAACAAATAGTTACATTCGGCAGTAAGCTAAATGGCTACCGCTACATGCTGCACGGAGCAAACACAATACAGACAACTACATCCATATTTACCTTGTTACAGTGAACAAGAATGGAAGAACATGCTGGTCCAAATAAACTGGGTATTGATCCATCCTTTAACAACAACCGTGCAACAAATCCCGCGTTGTAAACTGGTGTAGCTCTCTTCAGAGAAATGACGCAAACACAGCACCATGTTAGGGATATAATTATCAGGTATTTTACAAAAAAAAAAAACTCAACCACTCCAGGTAGGGAAAAGAGGTTTCCAGGTAGGGAAAATAACACAGCTTTTCCCTCGCACTTCAGAGCATAGCGTCTACGGGATCAATAACTCATGACCAAAACATTGTTCCTACACAAATAGCACCTCTTTTCAACCGTCACAATGTATACAATCACCTACAAACTTATTTTCCTAAAAATAAGCTTTGCCTACGCGCTGGACGCATTATAATAAACTCTGCGCAGGTGGCAAAGAGACCAATCCTTAGGGACCGTCTACAAAGAGCAAAACGCAAAAACCAATACTACAAAAGCGCCCATACTGCTCTCTAAATCTTTATACTGCCATCAAACTCAGATCACACGTCACTGCTGTCCCGCTGGTTATACTACAACACTTATTGTGATACAGTGCTTGTTTTTTTTTTTTTTTACTTGATACAGTGCTTGTTGTCATCCACTTTTTCTTCATGTCTGTGGGCGGGGCCGGGGAGTTTAATTTTCCCGGGGTCTGCGCGCGCAACTAGTGGGCGGGGCTTATGTTTCGTGTTCACGTCATGCCGAAACGGCTAAAGACTCGTTCTAATAACGATTCATTTAAACAACAATGAGTAGACTCTTTTATATATGAATCAATCGTTTTAAACACTTTGCACTTTCAGATTTAAGCCTTAGCTGGACATTTCACTTTACTTAGAGATGTATTACACACTGCATGGAAGGTCAATTTTGAAAATCCATAATATGGGCTCTTTAATGAAAATACAGCTGTCCATTGTTACTGTAGTTCATGTTAACTCACGGTGCATTAACTAATGTTAACAAGCATGGACTTGGATGTTAATAATGCATTAGTAAATGATCAATTATGATTAATAAGTGCAAGTGTTGTTCATGATTAGTTCATGTTAGTAAATGCATTAACTAATAAACCTTATTGTAATGTGTTACTAATAAACCAATGCTCACCATGAACAACTCTTCCCTCAAGCGGAAAAGTGTAACTCACATTAAACTCACATTAAATTAAAGTCATGAAAGAACATTGTTTATCAACATTAGATGTAACATGAATCTCTAATGTTCATCACTGATGAGGAAACAACAGATCCATAGTAATGTCAACAAAAAGCATACAAAGTGATGTGCCATGCAGGGAATTCTGGGAAAGTCATTTTACGGTTATTTGCTGTGTATATTAAGGAAACATACTGTAAACCAGGTTACAGATTTTTACTGTAGCATTTTACAGTTGAAATCACAGCCATTTTTTACAGTGTACGGAAGCTAAAAGTGATTTTTTATAGACAGCAAATACATACAGTGGGGTATACATACAGTATTGAACACGTCACCATTTTTGTCAGAAAACACCTTTCTAAAGGTGCTGTTGACTTGAAATTTTCACCAGATGTTGATAACAACCAATTAAATCCATGTATTGAAAGAAAACACATCTAATTAGTTTACAACTGAAGTTATGTGTAATAAAATGAAATGACACAGGAAAAAAATATTGAACACATGAAGGAAGGGAGGCATAAAAAGACAGTGAAAGCCCAAACAGCAGCTGAAATCTCTTTTTTATTCAGCAACCCTATGCCCTCTGTCTACTAATATTATATGTAAACTAATATTAGCTGATTCAGTTCACTCAGAAACTCAAACGCTTTTAGAGAAAGAAAATCAAGCTGTGCAATGGCCCAGCCAATGCCCTGACTTGAATCCAATAGAAAATACAAAATAAAGATCAGATTTGATAAACGAGACCCACAGAACCATCAAGATTTTTTACACTCTGTTGAGAAAATGTTTTTACAGCTCTAGAAATATGTTTTCTGCAAAAAATGATGACATGATGAATACTTATTTCCCCCACTGTATATGGAAATAATAAAACAAAAAAAATTCAAGAACAATAATAATATTGGATAAAAAAGACAGCACAAAGCAAGCAAACAAGCTAACAAATTGTTAATTACTCATGTAACCTATTGATTTAATAATAATAATAATAATAATAATAATAATAATAATAATAATAATAATAA
>CAIGQQ010002476.1:944513-975708 GCA_903798035.1 Danio albolineatus | reverse complement strand
TATTATTATTATTATTATTATTATTATTATTATTATTATTATTATTATTGCCATAATTTATGTATTTATTGTGTCAATGTATAACAACAACAAAAACAACAACAACAACAACTACTACTACTACTACTACTACTACTACTACTATTATTATTATTATAGGTCACATTTACCACAGAAACAGACAAGCAACATATTTACCCTTTGGTGAGTATGGCTTTTAATTCTTTACTCCTCAGAACAGAACTAAACACATGTTTTATACCAGTCCATCACGTGCAGCTCAATCAAAATCAGCCAAACAGCTTTGGAAATGCTCCATCTGGCAACATTGCTGACATGAATTTAACATGCTTGTCATTTTGTATTTGACTTAATGTGTTTATTTTGAGAGTCAGAGAGAGAAAGAGAGAGAGACAGAGAGAGAGAGATATGGATTCGACGTTTGAAAAGACGTTTGCTGTTTCATAAGGCACAGGTTGAGCATAGATGACACTGGTGTTTTAAATGACAGGTCCATGTAATCATGTAAAGCCACTAATTCTCAGTTGTGTCATTAAAATGAGAACTTTAAATATTGACAATTCAGATGATTAGCAACGAATGTCTTCTGCAATGTAATGACTACCAGTATTTCAGCTCAGGGAACTTTGGAAAGCTCTGTTGAGAAATGTGGCTGGCACTGCCCCCAGCGTCTTGAAATATTGTCAGATTTGTTAATGTACAGTAAGTGCATTAATCCATTAAGCTTAAGTGAAGTCAAAACAGACAAACTAACCTTGATTTGTGACAATTTAAATAAAAAGTTTGAAAACAAATCGATGAGAAACATTCATTCATTCATTTTCTTGTCAGCTTAGTCCCTTTATTAATCTGGGGTCGCCACAGCGGAATCAACCGCCAACTTATCCAGCATATTTTTTTACGCAGCGGATGTCCTTCCAGCCGCAACCCACCTCTGGGAAACATCCATACACACACATTCACTCACATTCACTACGGACAATTTAGCCTACCCAATTCTCAATGAGAAACAGCAGGAGTTAAAGGTGGATGCTCATTGCTGAAATATGCCTTATATTTCTTGAATTGTGATAGAAATCACTTTATGGTACGCACTGTTTGCAGTGATATAAATTTAAAAAGTCACCACCTGGATTTAATTATGCAAAAAGGTACAGTAAGAGCCTCCGATTGGATAATTACGGCATGGATTATTATGTTGCAGCTGGTAACAAGTTATTAACCCTAACTGATGCAAAGAGCAGCTTCTCATTTCTTAACGCTCCTGTTGGCTTAGAAGTTGGAGTGTGCCAGCAGTTTTTGTGGTTTAAAATGGTTTCATAGCTGGTGGGTCAAAATTGAACCAAAGGCCAATTGTAAGATGCATCTTGTAGCTGTGGAAAAGATGGTAATCTCTCACAGAACGCAACATTTATTGACAACATCTAAGGAAATTGACTGAAACTACTGGAATTGGGTTAAGAACTGTTAAGAACTGAAAAACTGGATGATTATGTTGCATTTGGTAACAAGTTATTGTCAGTCATCTGCACATCAATAACTGTCTGGTTTAGCTCAGCTACCAAATCTGACCTTCGAAGACTATGTCGAATAGTTCGGACTGCTGAGCGAATCATTGGTACAACCAGCCCTACTCTCCAAGAACTGTACTTATTCAGAGCGAGCATAGGGGCTGCCAAAATCACTCTGGACCCCTCACACACAGCATACTGCCTCTTTGAACTTTGTAGCTGTGGAAAACGTGGTAATCTGTCTCAGAATGCAACATTTATTGGCAACATCTAAGGAAATTGACTGAAACTACTGAAATTGGGTTAAGAACTGTCCAGTGCATTATTAGAAGACTGGAATGATCGTAAGGAACCATTAGCTTTAAGGAAAAACAAACAAACCAACAACAGTAGAACTCATTCCAGGTAGCAAAGAATTCTAACATTAGACATTCATCTGGCACTGGCATACAGCTTGTGGGCCAAACATAGCCCTGGTTTGGCAGAGGTGGTACGTCTTTAAGGCAGCAAACAATACTTGGGCCAGATGTAAGATGTAATATTTGGCCCAGATGTTAATAATTGATATGTGGGCCATGTAAGTTTTGCCTTTTTTGACCCAAATATGAATATATTTTTATTATTAAAAAAACAAAAAACAAAAAAAAAATCTACCAATCAGGTCACTTCTAGAAAAAGCACAGCCATAGCACCCCTAAAGTGCAATGATTCATGGGTTTATTAATGTCCTTGCAGTTGTGACACATCAACATATCTGGTCCACTTCAGGCCAAGTTATGGGTTAGTAACTTGGCTGAGTCTTGGCCCAGATATAGTCCATGTTTGCCCCTTGTCTGGAAGCCAGACTTGGTCTAGTCATGTACAGTAATTAACTGCAGCATGTGGGCCAAGCAAAAGCTTACTGTGTGGGCCAGAGATATTTTGCTATGCGAGATGTTTATATTTTACAGTGAAAGCAAGAGCTCTTTCCCACACACAATTCAAAGGGATCTCAAAGAATTGGGACTAAACAGCTGTGAAGTGTTTAGAAAACCACTTATCAGTGAGGCTAATTGAAGAAAAAAAGAACATTATTCAATTTGCTAGTCAGCAAAAAGATTGATCTCTGGAGCATTCGAAGAGGTTCATGTTGTCTGATGTGTCCAGATTTATCTTGTCGTTCAGGGTAAGAAGAGAAGTGGACGAAGTGATGCACCCATCATGACTAATGCCTATCATATAAGATTTTGGGTGCAGTACTGTGATTGTGGGTGGAGTGCTGAAGGTCTAGATTCAGAAACATTATGCAAATTATACATTATCCAAACTATTCTAATCCTGACTATCTGAATATACAAAATTACTGCACCAGGTTATTCCATCAATGTATATATATATATATATTATTTGCATCTGGATACACTTTGCATACCCTTCCTAATGCCAGGAATCATTAGGCTCAAATTGTGAAAGGAAGCATGAGAGCAGAGAATATGACACATTATTTGTACACATGGGTTGGCCACTACAGAGTCCAGACCTTAACCCTATTGAGCATCTTTGTGATGTTCTGAAGAAGATTTTGCACAGAATTTTTATGCTCCCATCACCAATACAATCTTGGCAAAGCATTAACCCAACTCTAGGTTGGGATAGCTGTTGTGACATTGCAGAAGCATATTGCCAGATGCCACGGCGTATATACGTCATAATCAAAGGTAAAGGGGGTCCAATGAAATTTTTGAGTGTGTGACCTTTTTCTTTGGATGGGCAACTGTACTACTGCACACTGTCATAAGGAAAAAAGTTCCTCCTTAAAAAGGTTGCAATGCATCATTTGCTTTTAAATTATCTAATTTAAGCCCTGTTAAGGCCAATTTATAGTTATGTGTGTTGTCCACATCCCACATAGCAGTTGTTTTCTGGCCCAGATCCGGGCCACACAATAACTTTTTCCTTGGCCCAAGTACAGCAAAGAATGATGGTCCTGAAGTGGCCCATAACTGGATTTAAGACAAGGGCCACACATGGACCAAAACTGGCCTAAATCTCAGCCAATTTACCACCCTCAAACGGTCCTGAACTTGGCCAAAACCCATTGTCAGCTATAAGTTTATACTTTAACCAGAAACCCCAAAAACTGAGCCATAATAACCCAGGCTAATGTTACCTAAACAATGTGAACAATCGCTACACTGATCTGGGCCACACACCTCCCATACACAACTGGCCCAATTGCAGTTTGTCGTCATGCATGGAGTCCCATCATTGCCATGCATGGCCCACATTCGGCTGACATTATGCATGCCAGTGCCAGCAACACCCCAGCAGTGCCATAATGAGGCCACATTTGGGCCAAGTCCATTTGCTATGTGGGATGGAAGGGCCATCATAAATATTTTGGAATACCCTGATGTTGACCTCTCAAACAGTTTAACTATGTGTCATGATGACACAGAGTGCAAGATCTGTGATTGGTTGGTTTGGAAGTAGTGATAAGGGTGGGCCGGTGGCCACAGTTAACAAGTCTCGGTTCCTGCTGAGGATCTTTTGTTCTTAGCTTAAAGTTGCTGAATGTTTGCTGGTTCCTGCCCTTTAATGCCTGACTGAGTAAGTTTGAGCTAACTCTACAGTAGCATTGCATACATTTCTGGCGTAAACTCAAAACACCAGAAAAGAAACTCAACAAAGTATAACATGTAAACCCTACTGCCTACTAGCTAATCGGAAGTGTGACTGGAAGCAGCAGAACACAGTACTATAAAGGCTCTAAACAGTGTCATCTACATTCAAGGTATCCACCATGGGGTATGGTGATCATTTGATGCAGAAGTGTAAATGGTCATGTAATAAAATGCCAACTATACTCTTCTTGCTCAGCCACTCTACCTGCCTCTATCAATGAAAATGAATTGTGATCTAGGTGGGTAACTCTGAGCAACTCCTTGTTCTATATTTGGCTGCCCTGCTCAATTCAGCTGCTATCTGTCTGCACCACAGACACAGGATAAACGGCCTCCCTCTTTATCTTCTAGAAGCCAGTAGAGGTCAAGGTAGTTAAACCACAAAACCGAATATGCCTTAATGCACTCACTTATAGTGAAGTTCGGATTTTTACTACTTTATTATAATTATTTCTAAGATTATAACTTTTAAATAGCACATTTAAATGTCATTTAATCAGATATGTGTGCACATATGGTAAAGGCTGCCCTGGCTGTGCACAGTTTACAACATAAGCCCAAAGGTGTGCATGTAAGTGCAGGTTATGAAAGTTTCATTAGCACCATGTTCATATATTTTTTTTCTAACTGCATATACAATGTGCGCTCAGCTTTAGGTTTTGGTTTTGTACTAATTAGCTTATCCACAAGGTCACTGATCTGTGGTGGTCCAGTATGAAAAGTTTTTTTAGTGACGAGTTAAATGTATTGAGTTATAATCTCACAGATGGAAACAATTCAGAATCATAAGAAAGGCTTTGTGTTTGGAATCCTAACTGAAGTATACTTTGCACTTTAACCTAGTGGCAAAGTAAAATAGAGAGACCCAGAGATAGAGATCATATCATGTTATTGGAGAGTTCACACAAAGATGATTCAAGTGTTCACATTTGCTAATAGCAGATTTGGCATGCTGTCCCGAGAGAGAACCCTGAGCTCGGAGATAATTGAGCCCAGGGCTCCCGCCTGGTCAGTGAGCATTTAAGGAGGGCCGAGATCAGGTAGGTCTCGGGAGCTCCTGCTGATAAAAGGAGGAGATGGGGTGGAAGTGGGGATTCTTCCAAAACGAAGACATGGTAGTATGGCAAATTTGGTCTATTTATTGTAAGCTTGAATTGATCTGACTGAATTGATACGGATGACCAGCCGCGATCAATCATCGTGCTTCTCTCGAAATTAGTTTGAAAAACTTCACAAAGTGCATCACAATGAGTATGTTCATACACCAATAATCAGATTTTAATTTGATTGAGACAATTCTCTAAGTCCGACATATAAACAGCATTTTTTTATTATTTAATTTAATCCGATTAGGGTTATAATCAAACTAAACAGAAAAAAAACTGACTGTAGTCGCATTATTGAAGTACAGTACAGACATGTATATGCCTTAATCAAACTATTTCCATCGTGTAGAATTTTCACCGCATTTTGTGACAGGTTATTCCATACACACACGGCTGTTTGACACTATTCTCTGCCCCTACCGAGTCAGTAAAGGACTACAGACACCTGCCTCGCGAAATGCAAAGGATTTTTTGCCAATATGGCGTGCAGTATTAAATTCCATTAAAACAAAACTCTTCCGGCTGTTCATACTTGCATACAATATCTCATTTGTCATGGGGGTCAGGCATGAAATGTTCCTGAATGAAAGTGAAAGTGCCAAACTTCAGTTAAAGTTGAAATGAAACACCCCAAATTACTTAAAGCTCTGGAGGAAATGTGCATAGTGTGATGATGCAATGATCTTAATCGAATTCAAAAAGCAACTCGTGTAAACACCTTGAATTTTATTGTCTTATTCGGATTAAGGCAAATATTTCGATTACTGACATCCATGTAAACATAGTCATTTATTAGACTCTCCTATTGTTTCAAACTTTTAGCAGTTCTTTCTTCTGTTTTGATGTTGTATTTAGGTTCAGAAAGAGCACAATATGATAATCAAGAAATTTGGCACAGGTGGAACTCATTTACCTAATCATCCTAACTAGATTGATACATATACTCTATCTATCCAGCCAACTCGCCTCAGTCCCATGACAGTTTGCTGGCATATCTCCTCCACCCAAACTCTCCACTCTTCTAATCTATTCTCATCCCATATCAGGGCTGGTAGGAGGTTCTCTGGATTCAGGCTATGGTATATTTTGATTTCGGAGCTCTCCCTCTGGACAGCATGCCAAATATGCTCACTATTTTCTCAAACATATTACTGTATGTGAGGGAACACAATGTATTTTAACAATTCTGGTGACCAAACAATTGAAAACAACCAATTACTTCCTCAGTATTGTTTTAGTTTTATTTATTCACTCTTGTTTGGAACTCAAAACCTACCCACAATTGTCTGTTTATTCCAGTATAGCAATCAGCTAGATGTACATTATGTTGCTTATTATATGGTTACATACCAATAGTAAACAATTAGACACACAAAGCTGATCTGAGCTTTAATTATTTGCTATGTATTTAATTAAATGTAAAGAGTATATACATGCTGTAATGACAGAACTAACTTCTTATATACATTCATTTTGTTTTCAGCTTAGTCACTTTATTAATCTGAGGTCGTCACAGCGGAATGAACCACCAACCTATCCAGCGTATGTTCCTTCCAGCTGCAACCCATCACTGGGAAACACCTATATACACTCTCGCATTCACACACACACTCATACATTACAGCCAAATTAGTTTACGCAATTCACCTACTGTATAGCGCATGTCTTTGGACTTGTGGGGGAAAACGGAGCACCTGGAGGAAACCCGCACAACCACGGGAAGAACTTGCAAACTCCACACAGAAATGCCAACTGACCCAGTCGAAGCTTGAACCAGCGACCTTCTTGCTGTGAGGACTTTGTGCCAACGGGGCGCCCCTACTTGTATTTATTCTGACACAAGATGGTGCCAAAGAGTCAAAAACAGCATTGCGATGTGGATATATTCACTAATGGTCAAGGTGACAACATACCTCAATGAACCTGTGTAATTAGTTTCAGCAGCTCATACAGTTCTATTCAACTGTCATCCAATCCATCCTCTGCACTTCAATCACCGTTTGTTTCGGCTCAGCTGCCAAAACCAACCTCTGTAGACTACAGCGAATAGTCCGAACTGCTGAACGAATCACTGGCACTACCCTTCCTACACTTCAAGAACTGTACTCTTCCAGAGTGAGTAAAAAGGCTCGCAAAATCACCCTGGACGCCTCGCACCCAGCACATTTCCTGTTTGAAATGTTACCGTCTGATGGCCGCTACAGAGGACCGAGCACAAAGTTTCTTTTCTCAGACCATCTACCTCATGAACAGTTAAATATTTCCCTATTGTGCATTAAACGTGCAATACCTTCTCATATTTCTTTTGTGTTGTCACTTGTCACTTTATGTACACAGGAAGCTAAAGCCAAAGCAAATTCCTTGTGTGTGAAGCACACTTGGCAATAAAACTGATTCTGATTCTGTAGTAATCTGAGAATAAAGCTATAATCACACTCGTTTCTGGAGATATGCATCTTTTAGCACTAGATCTACCAGGAAGACCTAATGGCATATTACTCATCACAAACAGTTCCAACCAATAGCCATGAGACCCGAGGAATACCTAATGTCATGTCATTTATCACAATTAGTTCCAACCAATAGCCAAGAGACACAAGCGATATATAAGCTGTTCATTCATGACATTCGTTTGGTTGGAGATACTGACACAGACATTCACCCACCATCATCCCCACCACCACCAGGTTGGCCTTGACCAGGAGGGTAGGCTCCGCCCCTGTCATGTCCTCAGCAGTCACAGCTGGATCTAAAAGCTTCCAATTCAAGCTGCAGACGGGGCCTCCGCCAAACAAATTCTATGTTTTGTTAAATGATACTGTTGTCAAATAATACTCAAACAAATGTAACTCTGTATCATATTTATCTCCCTAGTCTTTCTGATAGAACTACCTTCCTGCAGAGTTCAGCTGCAATCTTGATAAAACACACCTGTCTTTAATTACCAAGTGCTCCTTCAGATCCAACTTAAGCTACGGTCACATTAGAATTTGAGCTTTTGAAATTCTGTTGTACGGCGTTGTGAAAAGGGGCAGGATTAAACAAGATTAGACGTTTAAAAAGCAAACGATTTGGTACGTATAATAATTTTTTGTCCAGGGAGGTCATGTTTTGATCTTTGATTGGTCTTCTGTCACATGTTGCGATTTCGCAGGTCGCAGTTCACCAAACTTGAACCTTCGAAACGCAGCTTAAGTTGGTTTAGTTGTGTTTGATCTGGGTTGGAGCTGAACTCTGCGGGAAGGTAGATCTCCAAGAGCAGATCAATTGGTGCTTTTTAAAACACTGTTGGTTGGGTTTGGGTAAGGGGTGGGTGGGTGGGGTGATCGGTCGGTTGGTCAGTCATTCGACAGTAGACTCTGGTGAATTTAAGTGAGAAGAGCAGGTGTGAATAGCACTCACAAGAGAAATGGGAGATCTCAATGAGCGTACACACGGCCTCACAAAAAAAACAAAAATTGCAAAAAACAGCTCCTGGGACGTATTTGGCGCTCTCCAGAAATGTAGATAGGGCTACGTTTTCAGAATGAGCCTGGGTTGTATTTTGCATGTCAGAGTTCACTAAGCTTTGTGTGACGTTTTTTTTTTTTTTGTTCTTTGCTGGTGCTGGGATGTCCACTAGATGGCGCTATTGTGTTGAGGTCACTTTTTCCCTTATGTGCGCAGGTTGGAGTGCACTACAGGTGCACTGCTTTGCCACCGATGAACGCAGATCAGCGCATGATAAAACGATTCCTCATTTGTTCCTTCGGGGGAAGCTTGCATTGTTGGCTTGACTTAGACTGCCTGGTCGGTCTCCTCCAGCACCAGAATTGTCGTTTGTTCAGATTATTTATTTTGCATTTGATCTTGTTTACTTTAATTGCTTTATTAAATCTTCCTTTTTTCAATTATTCGAATGGTGGTGTGTACTCTTGACTACGTTGCAGACTGTCTAGAGCAGGCATGTCCAAAGTCCGGCCCGCGGGCCAATCACGGCCCGCAGTCAGATTTCATACGGCCCGCAAATTCCATCTCATAATGTGTTATTTATGGCTCGCTAGCTCTGTTAGAATAAATAAACCAAGGGAGAGTAACCGCGTTAGAGATAACAAGTAAACCAAGGCCCGCCCCAAGACAAAAATCGAAACAGTTTGGCGCAAGCAGAGAAGAGCCAGCGAGCGAGCGAGCGGAGAGAACTGAACGCGCCCGCGGTGCAGGCATGACCTCACTCGCGAGAGAGTACATCGTGCGCACAGATGATGATGTGCGCGCGAGGCCCGTTTCCTCGAGGTGGATCAGTTCAGCGCGCGCGTGAAGATCTCGCGCTTAGGACTGTAATTTGCTCGCGATTCACTTTCTGTTTAAACATCACAGCTGCGCTCGATTAATTTTGGCATTGATTTGCCGCCATATATAATCTTCCTGTTGTTGTTATGCAAACTTTGGCTTCCTGAAAGACCTTTTAGAAGGCAAGAGCAAAATTCACTTTTTTTTTTTTTTACTTAAATGATAACAGACCACTTTGCATTACTTGTAACTCCTGTTTAAAATGTTCATGAGGCAAAGATAGATATCAAACTCATAGAAATGTAAGGTATTCTATACAGTTTGTTCAATTTTATCTGACTCTCCAGATATGAAAGAAAGGCATAATTGTGTGTTTAGAGTTGTTCATGCCTGAGTGGCTTATATTTGGTTATATTGCCATTTGAAAAATAAAGGTAATTGTGACAATGAAAATAGTTTTATAACAGTGTGTATTTTCATGAAACTTTTGTGGTGAAAAAAATGTCAGAAGGAACTATTGGCCCCCGGGCATCTTCACTTTATCAAATTTGGCCCTCTTTGCAAAAAGTTTGGACACCCCTGGTCTAGAGCCAGAAAGTTTGCTGAATGCAGCAACATACAAAACTTTTGCCGAATGTAAGTCTATGGGGCAAAAAGAGCAGTGTGACCACAGCTTAACATATCATAAAATCGGATGAGTCTGTGTGACATCACAACTAGCCAATCAGAATCAAGTATTCTCAATCAAGTGGGAAGCTACAACATGCAACCAATTGAATATGAATTAGGTTGTGAGTTACATTCCAATTTGAGTAGGATCTTATGTAACACAGTATAGGCCTGTATCAGCCACTCATAAGTTATTTTTTGATGTTTTGGTGTTCTGGGCTAGGCTTCAAATCGGATTCTGCCTTGAACACCATGCAAGCCAGGATCCCTACTGTGACTGACAAAATGACTCCAAAAAAATATGTTATATTTTATCCTGACTACGATCAAAGACCACTGATTGGTTTCAGGAACACGTTCAACAAGGTTTTTTTTTTTTTTTTTTTTTTTTTATCAATACTTTATTTATTAGGCCTGCTACAGGGATATTACAGGGATACAAGACTGTGCCATACAGTATCATCATAAACCCTAAAAATTCTAAAACGACTTCAAAATATGCCATTAAATTACTTTTAAGCTCAAATATTATTACCAAACCAGCCAACGTTTCTGAGCAGAGATTGTACTTTCTCCTTGTGCTAACGTGGGTTTCCTCCAGGTCCCCCAGTTTCCTTCCACCATCCAAAAACATGCAACCTAAGTTCATTGACTAATCCAAAGCAATGCCACAGACATGCTCCTACCAAGTACTTATCTTTTTAAAAAGCAACTACTATCCGCTATTCAGCCACCATGACAGGGGAGTTCTCGAGATCTACCTGAGCTCAAACTCCCCTCTCGCCTTTCAACGGGAGGGAGCCCCAGGCTCGAGGATCTTATAAGATCAGGGCTCTCTCCCCGGACAGCATGGCAAACTAGCTTTATAATCAATCATCAGCTACGTTTGAACTCTTGAAATGTACAGTTCACCCAAAACTGCATTCACTTATCACAAACCTGTTTGAGTTTCTTTCTTCTCTTGAACACGGAATAAGATATTATGAAAAATGCTGAAAACCTGTGACCATTGAAAGTAACCACTGGAACCACTTGGAAGTCAAGGGTCTTAAGCATCATTCAAAACACTGTATCATTTTTTGTGTTCAACGGAAGACAGAGGTTCATCAAGGTCATTTTGGTATCTGTTGAACTATCTCTTTAGTTTTTTGCTTGAAGATAACAACAATTAAAAAGCTCACAAAAACATTGTGCAGGTGTACATAGCAATTTGTCACAGTTAACCACATGTGACTGGACCCCCAAAGACGGATGTTAATACCAGGTCAGATTTTCCTCCATGTCTTCTTTAGATCAGCAGCAAGAAAAAAATAAATAAAGCTATTTCTGAGAGAACCATGCTGTCAAAGGAGTGGAAATCACAGTGTTTGAGGGGTGTAGGGTGCTTCTCAGAGGTAGGTCTCAATCGCCGCCTCCAAACACTGATTAAAGATAGAGATCACAGCAGGATGGGGAAGTAGAGAGAGCTACATCAAACAACCTCAGTGGTGTGAAACAGGTATGAACCACTTTCCCTCACTTCTTGTCTGACAAAAACACCCTCTCATGCTTTTATCAGCAAGATGAACAGAGGTTTGGGCATTGGCCGAGTTCTATTAATTTATTATTCCTGGTTTAATGAGTTGAAATGAATTATACTTGAAAATCGTCTCCGTTTTCCGTAATGTGAACCAATGGGCCTAAGTAACCCCACCGGTTTCCCCTCCCTGCCTTTTCTGCAGCTGAATCCACATAAGCCCCATGGCTTGATCAAAGTGAAACTCGACCAAAAGAGGGTTATGGATCAGAAAGGATTTGTTTAGTAGAGCTCAACATTTGGGAACTGTCAAAGCAGTGGTTGGTGTTCTGACAGGCGCCTGGCGCTATGACATCAAACCTCCAAAGGAGCCCAGACAAGAAGCAGTTTTAAAAAGACGACTGCTGTTTTATGTATATTTGACTTTGCTTGTGTAAGATGTACGGGCTTCTGAAATCAGTGGGCTGATGAAAGACACGCAAGTATACCTTGCTGTCTGACCCTTTGCATCCTTCTCTTCAATAAGGAGGCATTTAATTGCTCCAATGTGACAGTAAAGACATTCAATATAGATCAAAAACTGATAAATGAAGATGTTATTAATCTTTTGAAGAGGTCATTGTACTATACAAACATGTAAGTTTTAGAACTTAAAACATTCTGGTTAGTCTAAAAGCAGCTAATATTGAAGCCAATCTGCAAAGAACAACAGGTTTTGTAGGTTGCTACTTCATTACAAAATACTGTGCCTAAAACATCTCTGTTGAAAAAGATCAAAGCCTGCGTCTACATCACTGTCTGTTTAGCCCTGTTCACTTGTTTTGCATACAGCAGGTCATGGTTCTGAAATGGTTTGGCTGTGGGACCCATATTTTTCAGTCATTAAACTACAACCCAATTTTTTCTTTAAATGTTTGACCCTTGCTGATTTCTTTTTTTTTTCCCCTTTTATATTGCACAGCAAAAAAATAAATAAAAAAAATGTCGAAGAGGTCACAAAAGACCCGCACAACAACATTTAAGGATCTGCAGGCCTTGCTTGCCTCAGTTAGGGTGAGTGTTCATGACTCAACCATAAGAAAGGGACTGGGACAAATGGTTTGCATGGCAGAGTTCCAAGATAAAAAATCACTGCTGAGCATCTAAAAGAACATAAAGGATCACCCCAGATTTGCCAGAAAACATCTTGATGATTCACAAAAACTTTTCAGAAAATACTTTTTGGAAGGTGTTTGTCCTATTATGTGTGGCATAAACCCCCTTCAGAAACAGATCATCATACCAAGAGTACAATGTGTTTATGGTAATTTGATGAGCTGTTTTCCTGCTTCAGGATTTAGAAGACTAGCCATGATACATGGAACTATGAATTATGCTGTGTACCATATCCTGAAGGGGAATGTTCAGCCAACTGAAGCGAACTTGCAAAGGACACCAGCATGTTCACTTCTGAATGACTAAAGAAAATCTAAATGACGACTTAGGAATGGCCTAGTCAAAGTCCTGACCCAAATCCAATTGAGACGCTATGGAATGACCTTAAAGAGGTGGTGCATGCTTGAAAACCCTCCAATGCAGCTATATTACAACAATTCTGCAAATATGGGTGGGTCAAAATTCTTTCACAGCACTTTAGCAGACTCATTGCAAGTTATGAAAAATGCTAGATTGCAGTTGGGATCTTAATATCCTAATGATTTTTCACATAAAATAAAAAATAAATAAATAAAAAAAACTTCAAATGTAGCGGCATCACTACGCCGCTATCTCAGTAAGGGTGAACAATGACACGTGAGTCCGTTGTAAAACATTTTCTCATCATTTATTTTTTATCACATCTTGTCCAGTCTAATCAGTGAAACATCTCCATTCCTCCTCTGTAGCACACGTCACCACAAACAAACTCATGGTCTGAAAATTGTTTCCTCTTCCCTTCCTGTCTCCACCTACTCCCTGGCTGCCTTAAATCCTGATTTCAACAGAATAAAAGTATTCATTCACAAAACAATAAAGCAAATACTCAAACCTGAATACAATAATTATCAAATGTAAACAATAATAATCATATCGTCCAATCAACCTATTTAATTCAAACATAATATTAACAATATTAATAATAATAAAAAAGAAATGGCTCCAACAATAATTTTGACACGTATTGAATTTTGTCCTCTAAAACCTTTAAGTAGCATCTAAAATGTTCTTCTAAAATAAGCATTTTCTCAGCCTTCTACGCATATCTTAAGTTATTTCACTTTAAAGGCATTGAAACGAATTAAAAGCTCATTTTAGAAGAACATCAAAAATGATGTTTTTATATTAGAAGATATAAACAGATTTATATTAGAAGTCTTTATGCATATGCATGTACACAGGTCTATATCTGTGTGTTTTATCACTGAAACAACTCGCAATCATTCCAAGCCACATCGAGTATTACTATTTTATGAGCGTGTTGTTTACTAAAACCATGTTGCTCACTGAACAATCCAATGGGGCGTTCTATAAATCTCATCTCAGCTTGCAACAGTAACTAAGGGTCAACTACATACATGTAGGCATTCAACTGCAAATTCCATTTTTGTGTCCATGATTCCCATCGAGCTGTGTCTTTCAGCATAAATTTCCCTTCCGACCCACACACCATTTCGCAAATGAAACCGTGTTAGCTTGGCCTAAATTATCAATTTGCCCAATGCACTGTCTGATGTGCCGCGTAACATTAAGATATGATTTTTTTTTTTTTTTAGCTCGGACAATAGAGTTGGCTGCTGACTGCGAGCGGGGTGATTACACTAATGTGATGCAATGAACTGTGGAGTCCATGATTCCAGCGCGTGGATAATGATATGGTTTTTGACTGACAGCGCGGTGCTTAATGGTGAGATTTGTACAGGACAGTGAAGTCCTTAAATAATTTATTGCGCAGGGCAATGAGGCAGGAGGATATGCCACGCCGCTTTGAGGTGTAAGGGTTTTAGCCAGGCAAGGTCGGCATACAGTAGGGATGTAAATTACAGCCCTACTGATGCATACAAGAGATGTGACAGACCAAGCAATGTTCTACGGAAGAAGGTGGTATGTATGGAATAGAGAGCATTTCAAAGATAATGGTTATTTCATACAAATGTTTTTATATATATAAGAATGTATATAATATATAATATAATGTAATATAATAAATGTGTATATATATATATATATATATATATTGTATATAGATCAAATTTGCAAGAATACTGGACCATCCCTATTGTCGAACCCTGCTTTTAAGAAAACTACATTTTAAAAATTATTCAACTGCCCAGAATGACTAGTGGCGACATCTGTCTAAAGCCTGGTTTATACTTCTGTATCAAGTGATTGTCGTGACCCACGGTGCATGCAATGCACGCTGTTGTGCATTTATACTTCTGCGCGCTGTATGTGCATGCTCTGCAATAACACTTCTGAAACACTAGCTGCCAGTGAGGCGTTTATGTCCCTCTGTGTCGAGTTTCTTTGCTGGTGTCTTGTTTTTTGTGAATATTACCTTAATGCTGTGTACAAGTGGCTCAAACTTGCTCATTTTGAGGCGGGAACCAGAGGACACGCAACAATTTTATTCATAAGTTAAACACAAAGCAACAGTTTCCGTCTAGAGCTCCTACACGGGATGCGCCTTTTGTAAACACTCGCTCCATCGGGTTCGTGCGGCTCTCACCCCAGCCCACACTCGTCAGCTCGTCAAGCCGACCACTCACAGGGTCTGCGCTACGTGTCGTTTCAAAGTGTAGTTACATTTTTTGAGAGGTGCCGGTCAAGCCATCTGTTAGTGACTAAACAGGAGCAAACTTGCAAAGGACACCATCATGTCCGCTTCTGAATGGCTGAAGAAAATCAAAATGACGACTTAGGAATGGCCAAGTCAAAGTCCTGACCCAAATCCAATTGAGATGCTGGGGACCTTAAAGAGGTGGTACATGCTTGAAAACCCTCCAATGCAGCTATATTACAACAATTCTGCAAATATAGGTTGGCCAAAATTTATCCACAGTGCTTTAACAGACTCATTGCAAGTAATCAAAAATGCTTGATTGCAGTTGTGTTCTTAATATCCTAATGATTTTTTCACATAAAATAGTCATTTTGGCACACGCAATGAATTTTGTCCTTCAAGTTCGCTCTGAAATGTTCTTCTAAAATGAGCATTTTCTCAGCCTCCTATGCGTATGTTTAGTTATTTCACTTTAAAGGCATTGAAACGAATTAAAGGCTCATTTTAAAACATCTAAAATGTTACATAACAGATTTATATCAGAAGTCTTCGTATGCATATGTATGTACATACATACATACATACATACATGTATGTATATATATCAAGTAAATGTAGCCTTTATGAGTAGAATTGTCTTCTTTTAAAACATTAAAAATACTTTTGACTGGTAGTGTAAAAACTTTTCACTTTATTTTGATGATCGCCTTTAGGCGTTCTGTTGACTTAATTATAAAACTTATTAGAGTTTTAGTAGACTGCAAAATATTTATTTGCTAAAACTTTGTTGAAGGTCTCCAAAACTCTGTCACAAATTCACTTTTCCATTAGCGGCAATAATTGAAATTGATTTCCAGGGACTTTTGGTGTGTGTTGTCTCCTACAGTATGTCAAATACGTTAACTGTGACCAATTGTTTCATTCCTGTGATGTCCAAAGCTCCAGCATATATTCAGTTGTGTTACTACAACACGCAATAAGTGTTTTATCTCTATAAAGGTTTCATTCATGCACTGTAATAAATGATATGATCAATTAGTCATGACAGCACATGCTTTAGTTCATAGTAACTTATTTAACTAAGTTAATCATGTTTTAACTTAATTTTATAAGTTATGCAAGCATTTTCAGTCAATTTAACATAACATACTTTTAATGGACTCATAAGGTTAATTTGATCCAGCTTAAAAAAATAAGGCAACCAGGATTCTTTTTTACAGTGTAGTAGCTGCCTTCTCAAGAAACTAATAACATTTTTTTGTTGTTGTTGAATACATTGAAAATCGGCGCCACGGTGGTGTAGTGAGTAGCACGTTCGCCTCACAGCAAGAAGGTCGCTGGTTCGAGCCTCGGCTGGGTCAGTTGGCATTTCTGTGTGGAGTTTGCATGTTCTCCCCGTGGTTGCGTGGGTTTCCTCCGGGTGCTCCGGTTTCCCCCACAGTCCAAAAACATGTGGTATAGGTGAATTGGGTAGGCTAAATTGTTTGTAGTGTATGTGTGTGAATGAGAATGTATGGATGTTTCCCAGAGATGGGTTGCAGCTGAAAGGGCATCCGCTGCGTAAAACAAATGCTGGATAAGTTGGCGGATCATTCTGCTGTGGCGACCCCGGATTAATAAAGGGACTAAGCCAACAAGAAAATGAATGAATGAATGAATACATTGAAAATCATTTTAAAGTACTGATTTTAAAGTTTAAGCAATTAATCAAGTTGTTGTCTGATGATGTGTGATAGCTAAGCAATGCTAAAATAAACATAAACAACAATATGTCTATCCACCTGATGATTACAATTAGATACCATAATTGCAGAGCTTTTAAAGTGTGTGTATATCTGTCAAGTTTAGTGAAGCAAAATCATGATTTGGGGTTACATTCAGTATAGGGGCGTGCGAGAGGTCTGCTGAGTTGATGGCAACATAAATATCAAGACAGTGTGCAACCCATTACATTACAAACCACAGTAGAGGGCAAAGTCTTCAGCAAGATAGCGCTTCTTCTCACACTTCAGCCTCCACATCAAAGTTCCCAAAAGTAAAGAAGTTCAAGGTGCTGGATTGGCCAACCCAGTCACCAGATATAAACATTATTGAGCATGTTTGGGGTAAGATGAAGGAGGAGGCATTGAAGATGAATCCAAATAATCTTGATGAACTCTGGAAGTCCTGCAAGAATGCTTTGTTTTTCATTCCAGATGACATTATTAATAAGTGATTTGAGTCATTGCAGAGATGTATGGATGCAGTCCTCCAAGCTCATGGGAGCCATACACAATATTCATTCTTTTTCCACTGCACCATGACTTTATATTCTATACTGTACATTATTTGTGTTAAGTGACAAGACTTTTGTCTAAGCCAGGGATGCCCAAACTAGGGCCCGCGGGCCAAAGTTGGCCCAGGGTAACCTTCAATTTGGCCCACCCTCCCATCTGAGAAGTGAGCGGAACACGTGGAGATTTTCAATTCAAATGAATTGTAAATGTAATGTAACCATTTGTTTGTTTTATTATTAAAAGCTAACTGAAATTAAATGAATCAAATTCAATTAAATGGTTTAAATGAATTAGATTTTGCCTAAATTGGTGAGTAAATCAAGTCAAAGACAGTTTCGCTTGACTAGTGTATTCAGCACTGAACTCCACTATGTTATCAATGGGATTGTTTTTTTTTTTTTATTGCAATAAGTTTATCATTTAAAAAGTTATTCTGCGTTAGTTAATACGATTTAAAGTAATGTTTGCTACTTATTTAGAAAATTAGGAAATTACCCATGGCGACTTTAATGTAATACTGTTTGGTATATTTACCTTCGGCCCATGGCTCGCAATAATATTTGGTTTTTGACGCTTCATTTGAAAAAGTGTGGGCACCCCTGGTCTAAGCCAAGTCAGACCTTACTGTTCTAATTAAATAATTAAAAATCAACAATTGATCATGTTTTATTTTCATATACAGTACGCCACTTCCCATACCAAACAATCAACTAGAAGTCAAGTTATTATTAATATTATTATTAATTCTAGGGGGTCAGTTCCCCCCGTGTCAACAACTACTATAGAGGTACTGAATAGATGCAATGTCTGGAATATAGCTGAGTCATAGTGTCACACAGAACATATGTTCATATTACTGTCAATTTGTTTGAATGGCATGACTATAATTAAAAATCAAGGATTGATCATGTTTTATTTTGGTCAAATAAGCGTAATCTAGAGGCCTTTGCCTTTCATATACAGTAAGCCACTTCCAATATCAAATGCTCAACTAGAAGTCAAGTTATTATTAATATTATTATTAATTCTAGGGGGTCAGTTCCCCCCGTGTCAACAAACCTTGCCTGCTAAATTTAGAATTGCGAAATTCATTCATTCATTTTCTTGTCGGCGTAGTCCCTTTATTAATCTGGGGTCGCCACAGCGGAATGAACCGCCAACTTATCCAGCATCTGTTTTACGCAGCGGATGCCCTTCCAGCTGCAGCCCATCCCTGAGAAACATCCACACACACACTCACTCACACTTATACACTACGGACAATTTAGCCTACCCAGTTCACCTATACCACATGTCTTTGGACTTTGGGAAACCAGAGCACCCGGAGGAAACCCATGCAACCACGGGGAGAACAAGCAAACTCCATACAGAAACACCAACTGACACAGCCGGGGCTCGAACCAGTGACCTTCTTGCTGTGAGGCGAACGTGCTAGTCATCATGCCACTGCGGCGCTCCAGAATTGCGGAATATTGGTTATAATTAATTAGTTTTACCAAAAAAAAAAAAAAAAAAAATGCATGAAACCAGACTAAACATCAATGCAAACTGAACTAAGAGAGAGACTAATGGTTTTGATTCAGCTTTCTATTGAGACATTTTTCATAACATAAGTAAAAGAAATATAAAGTAAATAAGCAGAGCCGTCAATATTATGAGCAAATAATACATTATTGTAATGCGTATAGAGCTTCTGAGCGGATGCAATGCCTGGAATATAGCTGAGTCATAGTGTCACACAGAACATATGTTCATATTATTGTCAATTTATTTGAATTGGATGACGCTGAATACAAAATGACAATAATTAAAAATCAAGGACTGATCATGTTTTATTTTGGTCAAATAAGCGTAATCTAGAGGCCTTTGCCTTTCATATAAGTACGCCACTTCCGATACCAAATGCTCAACTAGAAGTCAAGTTATTATTAATATTATTATTAATTCTAGGGGGGTCAGTTCCCCCCGTGTCAACAAAGCTTGCCCGCTAAATTTACAATTCCGGAATATTAGTTATAATTGATTAGTTTTACCAAAAAAAAAAAAGAAAAAGAAAAATAAAAACTGCATGAAACCAGACTACACATCAATGCAAACTGAACTAACAGAGAGACTAAAGGTTTTGATTCAGCTTTATATAGAGAGTTTTTTTTTCATATAGTAAGTAAAAGAAATATAAAGTAAATAACAGAGCCGTCAATATTATGAGCAAATAATACATTATTGTAATGCGTATGGAGCGACTGAGCGGATGCAATGCCTGGAATATATCTGAGTCATAGTTTCACACAGAACATATGTTTGATATTATTGTCAATTTGTTTGAATGGCATGATGCTGAATACAAAATGACAGGCTTTGTGTGCGTGTGTGAACCACATTCCAACATAAAAAGCCCCCTGAAAACAAACAAAACAGAAACCAATGAGGAAAAAAATGTGAAATAAAAAAGAAAGACACAGCATAGCGGTTAAATAATTGAGCTGGGAGCCAGTAGATGCTTTTGAAGTTTTCTGGATGTCAGCCAGATAGTAGCCTAGTTATCGGTGTCTTCTAAAACCACGAGTATCTTATAGAGATAATGTCATATCTGTCGACATATCGACGATGGTGTTTGCTCCACATATACGTATTTAATCTTTTCAAAGATAAGAAGCAGTCTGTCTATATTCATTATGTTGTCCAGCACACCACAGCAAGAGAGCTGCTTAGAAAATCCCCAGAGTATAAAGAAGTAGCAAAGAATCAATAACCTTTTCATTGAGACAATAAAAAAAAATCACTGTGAGTTTGGTCGACTGTCAACATTTTTGGCTGGGCACAAATCGTGCAAAGCGACCTACTGTGTGCATTTTCTTTCCCTGAAGAACTTTTAAAATGTCACTTACAGGCCCTTAGTCCCTTACTATTTAAATAATGTTTTTCTGCCCTTTCTTTGAAGGTGAAGTGTGCATGTGCCACTTTTGTTACCAAACAGGCCTGAAATAAAAATATATTGACAATAAAACATGTTTACAAAACCTATTTGATCAATTAAAGCAGTAGTTCACTTAAAAATGAACATTGCCTCATAATTTACCCATGCTCAAAGCCATCACTGGTATATATGACTATTTCTTTTCTGTTAGACGAACACAGTCTGAGCGTTTTTTACATTTTATCCTGGATCTGTCATGCTGTATATTTCAGGGTTCTGCCACTCCAGTCTTTTTAATTCTTGTTTTGGTGGCAGAGTCCGGACACTAGCTCTGTCTAGTCTTGTGTGTTGTCATTGTGTCTCTGTATGAGTGCCAATTGTGGGTGCGCTTAGACCGTGCGTGCTCCCGCTTGATACAGGCGTGTGGGGTCTGGGCGTGTCCGCGTTTGTTTGCTCTCGTCCTGGTGTTCGTCTGTCTGCGGCGTGCTTTTTCATTCCCAGCACCTAAGTCTAGTTGGTTTTGGTTTCAGGTGGTGCTGGGTTGAAACATGCACACTGCGTGTGTGAGCGCACGGTAAGATGTTTTCATTTTATCGTGTGCTTGTGTCTTGCGTTTGTCTAAGCACGTGGCCCAGTGTTCACATTGTCTGTTTTGAACACGCGGTTAATGAGTTCTCTCATTGGCTGCGTGTTCTTGTCCCGTTTTATGTGAGCACATGGCTTGTGGTGTTTTCTTGTGTCATGTGCTCTCCAGTCTATTGTCTAGCCCCACCCTTCTTGTTAACACATTATTAGTTGATCATGTTCACCTGTTTGTTTGTTAATTATTTCTGCTTTATATTCTCCTCATGTCTGCTGTCATCGTCAAATATCTGCCTGTCATGTTGTGTCGAGCCCTGTCCAGCCCTGCTTTTTTTCCTGCCAGCCCAGTAAAGTTTGTTTTTGTCTTTTTATTAATGTTTTCCCCCTTGGGGTAGTTTGTTTTGTCATTTTGTTTTATTTCATTATTACTAAATACTAATTTCTTCTTTGTAATTGAGTCCTCGCTCTTTTTCCCCCAACCCGAACCTTGACAGTATAATGTTGTTGAATAGTGACTTTTATTTTGAAGCCACCAGAACCACATATATCCGTTGTCATACTACCCTATGCACAGCCAGGGGTTTAATGCATGTCTTATGACAACAACATTCTCACTCCTGAATCATCTCATATTTAGCTCTTCTCATCACTATCTGACACTCTGTTGCTTCAAATGAGAAACATTTGGCGTCAATATGCTGTTGTGAAAGGCAGCTACAATTTTATCATCATGCTTAAACGACATATTAAGTAGTATTTTTGCTGTTAATGGGGTGTGAGTTTTTAGTTAACAGTCAAAACTTTTTTACTTAGGTTACACTACGTACACATTTATGAGCAAGTAACCCAGCTTCTAGCACTAAACCTATCATTTGTCAACATAAATCACAGGCAGATACCACTACCCAAAGAGTTCTGGCAGAGATTTGGCATAAAGCTGGCACAGCAGGCAATCGTCCAGCACTGGCATACAGCATGTGGGCCAAACATGGCCCAGGTTTGGCAGAGGTGGCACCATCTTATAGACGGCACACAAGACTTGGGCCAGATATCAAATGTAGTATTTGGCCCAGATGTTAAAAATATATATGTGGGCCATGTGTGTTTGGCCTATCTTGACCCACTTTTGAAATACATATAAATTATTTTGGAGTAAAGAACAAATTCTACCAAGCAGGCCCCTTTGAGAAAAACTGTGGCCATACAGTGAAATGCTTCATGGGTTTATCAAATTAATTGCAGTCATAAAACACCAATATTTCTGGTACCAACATAACTTGGCTGAGACTTTGGCCAGATATGCTCCATGTTTGCCCCTTGTATGGTAGCCAGATTTGATCCAGTCATGTACTGTAATTCACTGCAACGTGGGCCAAGTAAATGGTGACTGTGTGGGCCAGATCTGGGCCATAAAAATATTGCTATGCGGGTACAGTAACAGTTTGTTGAAAATGAATTAATATTCCAAGAATTCTGAGGCCAACCATGTTGTTTTTTGAAGGAATTGGCCTGATCGGCTTATTAAAAAAAAATTGAAATTAAAATCAATTCAATTGTTGCTGCCAGAAAAGTGTCTTCTTCACATAAAGAAATTATATGGCTTCACAGGACCTGGAATGCAACTCAACTTGTTTGCATCACTTTCATATGGTTGTTTTTTGCAATAAATATATGCAAATCAAACCTATACCAATTTCAAATCTATATAGAAAACAAAAATTCTGATTTTTTTTTTTTTTTTTACATACTGTGAAGGCTGGTGTAGGGGTAGATGTTAATACAATTCAACTGAATGGTTAATTTAATCAATAATATAAATAACTCTCATTATAATTACTGCTTTTACATTACTGTGAGGGTTCGGGTTGGAGTAGACTTAAAAGGCAGTTAATAGGTAATCAAATAAATTATCATAAATGATTCTTGTTTAGGGTTAGGTGCTCCAAAATAGTTCTGAAAGTATGCATTTTTTTTAATAAAATTATTCACATTTTACAAATACACATGAACCATTTAGTGGGAGGCATAATGTAAACAACCAAAAGCATCCCTAACCCGACACATCATCCAAGAGGTACCCAGACCATCACAAAGTGAGAAGGGGTCTTGACAGAGTATTAAGTATGAAGAGTCAGAAGCGAGAATGTGTTGCTACAAAAATAATTTCCTGTTTTTTTTTTATTATAAACTCCAATCAATGACTTGCACTGCCGTTGGCTGAATTCATGTTATGCGTAGACATATACAACATACTGCATAACGCAACCCACATAGCAAACAGACTTGCCCAAATGGCCTTATTATAGCTCTGCTGGCATGTTGCCGGCACTGGCATGCATAATGTCAGCCGGATGTGGGCCATGGCAATGATGGCACTGCATGCATGACTGCAAACTACATTTGGGCCAGTTGTGGATGGGAGGTGTGTGGCCCAGATCAGTGTAGCGATTGTTCACATTGTTTAGGTAACATTTGGCTGGGTCATGGCTCAGTTTTTGGGGTTTCTGGTTAAAGTATAAACTTATAGCTGAGAATCGGTACTAATAATAAACCTGTTTTGGCCCAGTTCAGGACCAGTTAAGGGTGATAAATTAGCTGGAATTCAGGCTAGTTATGGCCCATGTGTGGCCCTTGTCTTTAATCCACTTATGGGCCACTTCAGGACCGTCATTTTTGCTGTACTTGGGCCAAGGGAAAAGTTATTGTGTGGCCCAAAGCTGGACCAGAAAACATTTGCTATGTGGGACGGTAAGAGTAATATACTGTATAACATTGTACAGTATTGCTAGTTTTCTCATTGGTCGTCGTCTTCTATAGTAACCAACTCTGTTATATGTGGTTCCCTCAAGATACTATTCTAGAAATATCCACTATGATAGAATCTTACGTCATGTGTTATACGTTGTTTACAGTATGTCAGTCACACAAAATGTGCATACGGCTGCCACAGCAAGTCAGTGATTGGAGTTTCATTCATTTATTGACTTTCCTTCGGCTTTGTCCCTTATTTATCAGGGGTCGCCACAGTAAAATGAACCGACAACTACTCCAGCATATGTTTTAGACAGCGGATGCCCTTCCAGCTCCAACCCAGTACTGGAAAACACCCATACACACTCGCACATTCACACACACTCATTTTAGTTTATTCAATTCACCTACTCTACGCCGCATGTCTTTGGACTGTGGGGGAAACCGGAGCACCCAGAGGAAACTCACACTAATACGAGAATAACTCCACACAGAAATGCCAACTGGCCCAGCCAGAACTCCAACTAGTGTCCTTCTTGCTATGAGTTGAGAGTAATAACCACTGAGCCACCGTGCCACTCTGTGGATGGAGTTTATAGTATACAAATCTGCAATAGTTTTGTCACAAAAACACATTGATCTTTGCATCATCTGGCAGCATATGGGTTAATTTGCCAACAGACTTATATACTTTTGTAACTCCAACTTCACTATATAGCATAAAAATTATTATATATAAAAACAAAACAAAACATATAAAACCAGTAAAACAACTCTTGCCTGTGTTCATCTGACAGAAAAAAGCCATATACACCAAGGATGGCTTTTTAAAATGTATGGGGTAACTTAAATTTAATAGGTGAACTGTTTCTTTAAGTAAACTGGTCCCTCTTCAGACATACAGCATATGACTGGTACAGCTAATACTGTATCAGGCTGTCCCATAGTATTTGAATGTTCCACTAATGGCTTACTTGTAATTATCTCTAAAAGAGGGGACATTATTTGAACATCAGAGAAATTATACACTTCACCTTTAATATTTAGACAGAGTAGATGAGTAGATTGTATTTCAAGCGGTCTGAAAGGACACTGTCCAACGGTCTTTGTAAACATAATTAGACTAAGATCAAATTTAACAGTGAAAATCTGTTTCCAAAGAGATGCTAATTAGGAATAATGGCAGACTCACATCTCCAATTATATCTGCATCGAGGTAGCTTTCTCTGTCTTAAGTGTTTTGCGCTTAATGGCATGTAATTAGTCAGCTACTAACTAGCCCTTAATTAATTTAGAAAACATTAGGGTAATTAGCACCTTGTTGTCCCTTTGTCCACAAATGATCAGCAAATTTCCGCGTCTTGCCCTATATTAGGGTACCCATTTTTAACTTCATTTAATCTTGTGAACCAGTTGAAGTCATCTCACACAAATATAAAACTTATGTCATTATTTATGGTACAATTTTGTGACAATAAGGTATTAATAATTTGGATTTGGGTTTTGAAAAGTCAAAATTATACAATTCACATGGATCAAAAATGAGAGAGCAGAGATCCTTGCATGCAAGAAATATTGCACATTATGACAAGTTTAGCTAGCTACACAACTAAAAACGTGCTAGAATTGTAGTATTTTGAAGTTTTCTAACTAGCAAATTAAATCTTTAATGTGTGCATTTATGTGATTTCAGGAGGCATGGGTTTGAGCGGCAGGGGAAGGACTGTTTTTCAAACATATTATGCTAACCGGTTAGCATTTATAGGCAGATCACCTACTGCACCTTTAAGTATTTTAATACAAGAGACAAAACTAATAACAAAAGATGTTTAAAAGAACAAATGCTTCACTAAATTTTGGGGTCCCACTTTATAATAAGTAGCCTTAACTTATATGTACTTACACTGAAATTAATAATTCAATACAAAGTACTTATAGCATGTTTTTACATTGTACTTATGTTGATTAAATACCTGTATGTAATTACATCTGTATTTAATTTCTGTAATTACATTTGTAAATACGCTGTTGACCATCCCTAACACCTTATAACCCACCCTTAAACCTACACATACCACCAAACTTGTCCTTAACCATGCCCCTATCCAAACTCAAGAGCACCACAAGTGTTCTCAAATACATTATGAACACAGTAAGTACATTGCATTTATTTTCTTGATGCAAGCACATAGTAGTTAAGGATACTTAATATAAAGTGGGTCCGATTTGGAAATAACAAGCACAATATGGTAAAAAAAATCTGTTTATTAAGCGTTTTTTTTTTTATATAAAAAATAAAAATAGTTTAAGGCTAATTAAAAATGTACTGTATCTAACAACATAAGTCATTTGTTTAGGGTTATGTGTCCATTAATATGTTACGGTATGTTTTGCTTGAGATTTGTTATAAATAATAATTTAAACTTTATTTCTTGGTAAAAAACTGCTAGACTTGACACTTCACTGTTACAAAATAGCCTTCTTGGAATAGCCTTCCTGATAATGTCCGAAGCTCAGACACACTCTCGCAGTTCCAAACTAGATTAAAGACCAATCTTTTTAGTAAAGCATACACTGAGTACATCACATAATGGTATGATGCATGAATGTGCTCCACGCATCTCGTTTATATACACTATGAACAGCAGCTACACTAATTATTCTCTTTATTCTCAATTTCCACCTGGGGATACTCATCCCGAGGCCCGCAGAGACTTTGCAGTGCCATGGATGGGATCCAAGACCAAGACAATCCCAAGGTCCCATAATCCTGGACCAGGCTGTATCCTGAGCAGCTGCTTGGTGCATGGAGGAGTGGACAGCATGAGACTGATTCCTGTGACGCTGACGTCCAGCGTTCTCCAGCCTCCGGCGCCTAGACTGCAGCTCTACACAAGACATTTGGCCATAGGAGAACTGGTCGTGCCCAACTGAACCTGGTTTCTCGCAAGGTTTTTTAAATTTTCACTTTCACCAATTGGTGAAGTTTTTTCCTCACCGCTGTCGCCACTGGCTTGCATGGTAAGGGACCTGTAGAGCTGCGCATCGATGGATTACTCTTCAGTGTTTGGACTCTCAGTAATGAATATTAAACTACACTGATCTGATCTAAACTGAACTCCAACACTTAAAACTGGACTGACACCGTTTCAATTTACCATAACTTTCTATAGTATGTAAAGCTGCTTCGACACAATCTACATTGTAAAAGCGCTATACAAATAAAGGTGAATTTAATTAAATAAGGTGAACAAAATGTAAAAAATAAAATATGAAACAACGTTTCTCTACTAAAGTTTCCAAGGAACAAAAAATTAGAGGGAACATTGGTTAAGACTTCTATCATGTGACAGCTGTACCCACACTGTAGACTCATTTAGACACCATGATTAGGTGTTGATAGTGTTGCCACAGAAATGTGTAATTCTGAGTCCAGCTCTGAGCGAAATATCACGTACTTATCTGAAAATTACAGTAATGATGACAAGGTGTGAATGAAGGAAAATGGGGGAAGAAGGTGAATAATTTAAAACGCTGTTCTAGCAGGAACATTATTCAACACCTTTCCTTTTGTATTCAAAAGTCTGGGTCCATCTCCTTCTATAGTCCACGGTTCATAATAACATAATGGGATACTAATGACTTAATACTCATAATAACGATTAAGCAAAGACAAAAATCTTTAGCTGAAGTATCCTGTTATTAAAGACAACTCACTCTGCAACTTTTCATCTCCTCAGAAAAGATACTAGTTGTCTCTGTTCTAACAGTGATCTTGCCCTCAGGGCCCAGCTATGGATGGCATTAGAAATCAGGGATGGATTGACAAACTCGACTTGCCTGGTGTGGCCAATTACGGATTTTCGTACAATGCAATTTGGTCCACTTAAAAAGCATGCAGTCCAGTCACAGTAAGCCCCGTACTGCTTCACCTTCAATCATCCAACCATTTACTCGACCGGGAGAGAGGAAGAAGGAAAGATGGGGGAAAAAAGATGAAGTAAGAGGAAGGGATGTGCTAATCTCTATCAGCACTAGGGCACATTGGACCATGTCCGGGTAGTCAGCGGCAGACTGAAACTATCTAGGGAGATCATTTAGTCAGAAAGTTGAAGGCCAAAAGCTGTAGCACCTGCTGGCTGTTGATAAAGGGTCAGTTTGGGGATTGGATCTCTATCCATAACTTTCACATCCCGGTCTCTGACCCAATAACTAACTGTGCGATTATCCAAAAATAGAACCAGGAGGGAGCTAAGCTACATACATAGTCAAGTGATCACTTCATGTTATATTTTCTGGTTTAACGCTGATACTGAAAAAAAGAATAGAGATGATATTGATATATTCTGATGCTATAGGCAAAGATTTATCGCAATTTATCATATGCCCCTCAAAAATAATTAAATAAAAAATAAAAATAAAAAAATTATATATAAAATTATATATATATATATATATATATATATGCAGCTGGAAGGGCATCTGCTGCATAAAAACAAATGCTGGATAAGTTGGCGGTTCATTCCGCTGTGGCGACCCCGGATTAATAAAGGGACTAAGCCAAAAAGAAAATGAATAAATGAATACATATATAAATGTCCCCCTAAATATATATATTCATGTTTGTATTTACAGCATAAATATTTACAGTACATTGCAGTACTTGTGTCAAAACAAACTTTTATTTTGGATGCGGTTAATCTCGACTAATCTTTGCTCTGTCAGGGTTTGTGGGTGGGTAAAGGACTCAAGTGCAGGAAAATGGGAGTTTATTTATAATAAGTGACGTGACAACACAGAATAAATATAATAGACATTAAACAGAGATCATTGTTGGACTGACTGCATCTCTGTTTAATGTCTATCGTCTTCTTTTTATATATTTATTCTGTGTTGTCACTTGTCACTTTATGTACACTGGAAGCTTCTGCAGCCAAAGCAAATTCCTTGTGTGTGAAGCACACTTGGCAATAAAACAGATTCTGATTCTAAAGATAAAAGTAAAAAGGCAAAACAAATAACCCGAGGGGAAAAACATTAACAAAACAAACAAACAATCAAAAACAAACTTGACTGGGCTGGCTGGAACAAGCAGGGCTGGACAGCGCTAGACATGACAGGATAGGGGTATAAACGACAACAAACTGGCACAGGACAGCAGACATAAGGAGAATATAAAGCAGAAATATTTAACACAAACAGGTAAACATGATAAACTAATAATGGGTTAATAAGGAGGATGGGGCTAGACAATAGATGGGAGAACACATGACAACACCACAAGCAATGTGCTCACATAAAGACTAGAACACACAACCAATGAGAGAACTCATTCACTGCGTGTTTGCATGACAACATGTGCTCGCTAAACACAACAACAGAGGACTGAACGCAAGACACAAGTACACAATAAAATGAAAAACTCTTACCGTGTGCTCACACACGCAGCGTGCATGTTTCCTCCCAGCACCAACCGAAACCAACTAAACTTAGATGCTGGGAATGAAGCACCATGCTGCAGACAGACAAACACAAACACCAGGACAAGAGCGCGCAATCGCGAACACGCCCAGACCCCACGAGCCCGTATTAAGCGGGAGTGTGCATGGTCCAAGCGTGCCCACAATTGCCACTCATACAGAGACACAATGACAACACAGGACTAGACAGAGCTAGTGTCCGGACTCTGCCACCAAAAAAAATAATTAACAGGACTGGAGTGGCAGAACCCTGACATGCTCAGCACTAATAAAGTTGTCTTAGTTCTGTTGTTGCTCTTATAGATTTCATCAAAGAAAATTACTCAAAGGACTGGCAAAGTAACAAGGTTTTTTATATGAATCTATGAATTATATGAATCGTCTCTTGATAAATGATTATCTTTCTAGCAGTAACACACTGATATAATCATGCCTGCTTTCATGTTCATTCATTCATTCATTCATTCATTCATTCATTCATTCATTCATTTTCTTTTCGGATTAGTCCCTTTATTAAAATGTGGTCACTACAGCGAAATGAACCGCCAACTTATCCAGTATATGTTTTATGCAGCGGATGCCCTTCCAGCTGCAACCCATTACTGGGAAACACCCACACACACCCATTCACACTCATACACTATGGAATATTTAGCCTACGCGATTCACCTATACCACATATCTTTGGACTTGTGGGGGAAACCGGAGCTCCCGGAGGAAACCCACGCAACCACAGGGAGAACATGCAAACTCCACACAGAAATGCCAACTGACCCAGCTGAGGCTCGAACCAGCGACCTTCTTACTGTGAGGCGAACATGCTACCCACTACGCCACCTTGGTGCCATTTGCATATTCAATGAAACTAAATTTGAGATAATTTACATTAACTGAAGGTTCATCCATAATCTAAGTGATTTAAATTAAATATTACCCTAAAGAGATTGTTCACCCAAAGATGAAAATCATCATATACTGTCATCATATACTCACCCTTGACTTGTTCAAAACAAATTAGATTTTTTGTTTGTATGTTTTGAAGAATGTTGAAAACCTGTAACCATTGACATCAACAGCAAAAGAACAGGTGCAGAAGAAGATACTCCAACTGGTTTGAAACAAGTAAAGGGTGAGTAATTGATGGCGGCTTATATATTTGTGGGTGAACTATCCATTTAAGTACACACTATGTTACTTAACCCTAACCCTAAGTATATGACATCAATGTGATGTATTATAATAACAATACTAATGCTACTGGGGCGTCACGGTGGCGCAGTGAGTAGCACGATCATCTCACAGCAAGAACGTTGCTGGTTTGAGCCTCGGCTGGGTCGGTTGGCATTTCTTTTCGGAGTTTGCATGATCTCCCCGTGTGCGTGTGTGTTTCCTCTGGGTGCTCCGGTTTCCCCCACAGTCCAAAGACATGTGGTATAGGTGAATTGGGTAATCTAAGATTTTCTGTAGTGTATGTGTGTGAATGAGTGTGCATGGATGTTTCTCGGTGATGGGTTGCAGTTTGAATGGCATCCGCTGCGTAAAACATATGCTGGATAAGTTGGCAGTTCATTCCACTGTGGCGACCCCAGATTAATGAAGGGACTAAACTGAAAAGAAAACGAAATTAATGAATAATAATAATAATAATAATAATAATAATAATAATAATAATAATAA